>JAAFCF010005748.1:1109361-1157441 GCA_013389785.1 Helicorthomorpha holstii
CATCAGTCTCTTTTACAGCTTTGATATTCAAACTTATTTTTAGACTAGTGTTTTAAAAAACTTCCTATTAAAGTCTACAAAATATTACAAATATTTCAAAAACTATTTTCGCAAAAATAATTATTCTATCATGAACTTGTTTAACACATGCAGTACGTTCAATAGTTGTGCGCCTGTTTTTGTTATAAACACATTATTTTCTTATTGAATCATGAGCAGGTATGCATACAGTAGATGTTATTCAATAAATATAAATAACTGTTCACGTAAAAGTGAAGTGACTTTAGTGGTGACTTTTGAATATCAACAAAAAACAGCAAAGTTATGAATTACATAGAAAGTAAAATTTATACAAATTTTTTCTGTCGATAAAAATTCAGAAAATATATCGTATATAAATATGTTATTTATTTTTAAAAAAAAATTTAAGATTATACTTTAAGTTATAGGAAAATAACGAACAACTAAATTATCAACTACTGTATGTGTTTGATGTACAGTGGATTCTAGTTAACTCAAACGCCGTTATTTTGAATTTCTCGTTAACATGAAGCAACATTGCGGTCTCGAACTATAGTATAGGCTTTCCCATACATATTTTATTCGTTAACACGAATCAAAGCCCAGTTAACACGAACTGATTTTGCTTCTCCAAATGAAAAATTGCATATATCGTTTACAAAAATGTAGAAAAAATCAATATTTTGTTAAGCTTTAGTGTTTTTATAAAAACAAATACAAATTCAATACAATTTTTGTTTGTTTTTCTAAAAATAAATTTTAAATTGCACTGTTTTTTCTGAAATGCATACATGCATATGACTGCACAAAATGCACAATATTTTGAAATGTAAATTTTTTATCTATTCTGATGTAAAAAAGGATTCAAATATGATGTATATAATGATTCAAATATGATGTATATAATGATTCAAATATGATGTATATAATTATTCAAATATGATGTGTATAATGATTCAAATATGATGTATATAATGATTCAAATATGATGTATATAATGATTCAAATATGATGGAAATAGTGAGTCTAAATATGATGTACTTTAAAAAATGTCAGTTTGACCAATATATATATGAGATTTTGCATGTTCTCGTTAACACGAAGAAAAATCTCTCTCCCGTCGACTTTGTGTTGACGAGAATTCACTGTATGTTCAAATTCATCTGTTGTGGCGAATTTAGACATTTATTTGAATTTGAGTTTAACAAGTTTATGTTGTACGTTCTTATGTGAATATGTTGTCCGGAGAAAAGTTAAATATTCAAAATATTTAATTTTAGTATGGCGACTAATAAATTTGGGTTTTAAATATGGAAAATGTGTATTAACAGAAAGGAAACTTTGTATTAATTTTTATTATAATTTAAGTCCCTTAGAATGGTGATGTATTTTTATTGACCATTTTGAAATAACATGTTGCAGCTTAAACTATATTTTGGCTCATAGAATTTTACTTGACAGTAATTTAGAAATAATAATAAAATAAATAATATTTACATAATGAAGCAATGGTAGTGGCCATTGTTCTCTCATTTTCTGGAAACCAGTCTTGTGATAGTTGCGTTGGCATACACATGCAAAATGGTTGTGTTAAAGCTAAAATTGTTTGCCCAGCTAAGGTTATTGGAAACCTTTGACTTTCTGGCACAAAATCAAATGTTCCAAATAATCGAACCACACTTCCAACTAATTTGGTGCCACATGCCCAATAGAACTGAAATGGAAATCATAAAGTATGTGGATTAGTAAAAATAAACTCATATTGAGTTTGTAGATGCCAGTTACCGCATGACGTAATCCTAACGTATTAACTATTAACATGGCCACAATGATGAGTGGAATATAAACCATAAAAAAAATCATTGACAAAAAGTTGACTGCATCGGTTGAAACATTGTAATAAGCCGCAGAAATGTTAGAAATCGGTGCATAATTAATCCAAATCTATAATTTTAGGTTGTATGATTAAGTGTTTATTGATAATATTGATAAACAAAAAATAAAGTAAAATAATATGTAATGTATTGTTGACAATGGAAAATCCTTGTATTATTTATAAATGCATTGATTGATTTAAAATTATTATACACTACGTATACAGTAATTATGTAAATCCATTTAGATAAATTGTTACATGCACTACTACAACTAATTGGCAACATTTGCATATCTTTCTAATGCAATAAATAGTTTTGTCATAACTTTAATTTTTGACTCTAAAATGATGCTTATACATGCTTGCTTGTGAAAAAATTACGAAATCTTTCAGTGGCAAAGTGGATTAAGTCCACTTCCCCCATTCGTTATAGCATGGGTCTGACATCACTTATTACCAGTCAGTAATTTATAATCTGCATTCTGGTTTTTTTTAGTATTGCGATTACAATATTATCAATTATATCGTGAAAAACTCCAAAGGAGAGCTCCTTTTGGTTTTTTGCACCCGGGCCACTTCTTGGAGAAGGCCGGCCTGGGATAAAATGAATTGCACTGGAAATACTACCCGGTATATAGTATTTGCTTTCGATCACAAGTTATTTGTAATCAGTCATGGCTTCACTTAGTAAACATACAATTTGTATTACTTCAGCATAATCGATCACATTAAATCATTCCCTACATAGTAAAGCTACTGTATTACACACGGGATTGTTATTGAGTTTGTCGATGACATTGGTGAAATATTTACAGTACAAGGTAATCAGAATATAAGTGTTCAGGTGTAAATAGTGGCTATAAAGAATCGGCATTGTTTACATTAAATAAGTGTTGTATTTTTATCGGCAAAAATTATTAACTTTGAAACAGGAATAAATTGTATTGGTTTACAATAGATATTTTTTTTTATTTGTTGCCTGCATACGCATGTAAACACATATCTTATGATCACTTGGTATATAATATTTATCGGTTGATCTTAAACTATTAATTTAGACTTAAAAGTTATTTTGTAACTTATAATGTTAACTAATTTCCATTATTTTGTAACAGCATTTATATTTTAACAAATAGAGTTGAATTCTTTGATTATATCAATAGGACCCTTCTCCGGACAACATTACAAATTTGCTACTGAATAACCAACAATTTTTTGTCAATTTTTGTAAGTTTTTATTAAAATCTAATTCATTAATTGTTAGTTCGCAAAATATTATAAAAAAAATTAGTTTTTTTTTTAAAACAAAATATAAAGACTTGAGTTTGTAAGACACAAAAGTTCAAATGCTAGTTGTGCGCTCCCTGGAGCCCTTTTTCTTGTTGAATCATGATGATACATGCATTAAAGTTATTCAATACTGTATACAGAAACAACGAAACCCATCAACATTTTGGTCAGATGAAAAAGACAAAAATTAAAGTGAAGTAACAGTGACAATTGAATATCAACAAAAAACGTTATTATGCCCTTGAAATTTATTCTAAAGTATCTAAGCGACACTGTCTACTTAATATTTTAGATATACAGTTGTCACTATTTAATTATGTTTTTAATAGTTAAAGCACCTAACTTTTAAAACATTTCCATAGTGCTATATTTATCCATTAATTTTCATTTTATTGACTAATGTTGTATATTTGTGTTATGCAAATATGTTGCCAGGAGAAGAGTTAATGTATTTAAATAGTATTATTTTAACAGTACTCACAGCTCCATCAGACATATTAATAATGACAGCAATAATCAGGTAAAGCCAACGTCGAGCGTAAAGTTTAGGCACAAATTTATTTTTTTCGTTATTGTTATCAGTTGTTCTTTCAGTTTTCATGACTATTTGAAATAACTTTGAATTATCCAAAACTCCACTAGTCCGATACACAGTTGCTTCCTGTGAGGATATCGACTTTTCAGCTATTATATTTCTCACTGCAAATTTCAAATTAATAATTAACTTCCATAAACAACAATTTAAAATTTACTTGCCGTTGTACGAGTTATTATTGTGTTTAAACATATGTTTTAATTTGTCGGTGGTTTATTCTAACTTCTGTTTCTTCAATTTATGTATGAGTTTGAGTGGAATAATAATAATTTGTATCTTCTAGTTAAACTGATTTTCTTCAATTGTAAATCTACTTGATGTACAGTAGAATATTTGTTAAGGTTAAATTATTAATGGTCTGCTTTTATATAAATTATCTGCTTGATATTTAAAGTTTTTTTTAAGAGAGGCGTACTTGCCAAATTAACGTATTTTAATTATTATTGCTATTATCCGTCTGGCAGAATACGCTGATTGCTGACAGTGGTGGAAGTATAACAATTAACCTGTATTCACATGCTGTAAGTGAACAAAAGTATAGACAGCATAATGAAATAATTACTGTATTAAATTTGTAATGATATCAATAAAATTTGGCATATTTCTGAATTTTAAAAAAGATACAAATGTTGACGTGCAGTTTGGACGTACTCCTCAAAAATAGTATTTCACTATGAATTTAGGATTTCTACTCAAGATCCTTGAGTAGAAATCCTAAATTCACAGTGAAATACTATTTTATATGCTAAAATGTCAATAATGTAGAAAGTAAAAAAGGACAGATTAAGACATTTGGAAAATGAAATAAATGTAGAAAAATAAAATTTGTCGTGAACTTTTATTTCATAACCGACAACTGGCAATCACTTTTCCAGCCAGAAACAATTGAAAACTAATACAAGTTATAACATACCTAACTTTACTGTATTACAAATCAAAATGGACAAGTCAAACATAATTAAGTTTTGATTTATTGTGATAAATTAGTAATTACTTATACCGGTAATTACACAGTAGATTAGATCTCTGCAGCGGCTGCACCCATGACTCAAGTTACAAAATGTATTAAATTATAAAATAAAAAGAACTGAATTGTCATATTATTCATTTTTATAGTTGCACTCGTTCAACTACCGCTAAATATTTGGTTCACTAAATTCATCAAGCAATTTCAGTGAGAAATGATAGGATTACGTTGTTATTACAAGTATAACAGCTATCCAGTATTATTGAGTGCAAATATATACGAATTAACTTATGTTGAATTAAACTTTGTTTTAACCTAAAAAAAACAGTTTTTTTTCCATAACGTTAGAACAAAACTATAGAATAAAAGCATTACAAATCAATGGCAGCGTTCACTGAGAATCATACAATGATATTAATATTTTTAATGGACTTCACATACAGTTAAAAAAAGAATTTAGTAATAAATTTCATTTCACGTTTCCCTTCACAATAATTTAGCAACAACTTTTTTGTTTAACACTTAATAGCTTGTTCCACAATATATTTGGACATTGTTATTTCTCCCATTCACTATATCGTTTAAAATAAAATCAAATTTGTAACAGATCTTGTTTTTATATCTTTACATATTTGGTTGCGTAAATATCAATTTTTCATAATTTCCTATAGTCGCCTCATTATTGATTCTCCCAGTGGGCTTATTATTATCACATTTAGGAAATTTAAAAGGAGCCTTCATCAGAACACTGTCAGAACTTTTAAAATTTCATTAACCAAAATGAGCTACAGTAAATAACTTAATTAAGAGATAAATAAAAATTTTCACCAAAAAATCTCTTTTCTAATCAATTCTTTTTTTCTGATTTTTTGGTTAATCTGTTTATCAAAAAAAAATTATTCATTATCAAATATGATCCCTAGTATTTGTATTTTTTAAAAGCACACTATTAAATCTTTTACCTGCTTAATTGGATTTTTTAATTTCCAAAAAGAAAAACTTTTTTTCATGACCACACAACAAGAGTTTCCCAAGATTTAAGCTCATGTTAACATTGATAAACTATACTATGAGGCAATATTATAAGCAATAGCATTATTAATATTCACAGACTTTTAAGTAACTTTTTTTGTATGGCAAATAGATATCATCGGAATACATTATTTTTATTGTTTTGAATGAATTATTGGCCAAGGATACTGTAGTCTTGTGTACCAATTCACACAGATCTATACCTAGACTGTCAAAATCGATTTTTTTCTATTGCAAATTAATACAATATATTTAGTAAATGGCTGAATGTGTACTAGAAAATTTTAACCCTCCATTAGTCGTGTTCATTTTCAAGTAAAAATAGTCGCACCTAATCAACTTGATACCCACATTGTTGTTTACTTTACTCCTGTTTCTTAATAGCTACAATAATTTCAAAATATGCGTTTTATACATCCGTTTATGCTCTTGAACATTCAACAAAACAGATTGTAAAAACATTTGATTTTAAGAAAGATATTTAAGGTTATGCAAAGCACTGCAAATTTCAGTTTGAAACTGACATCCTTTTTTTAAAAAATCATTTCTGGCGTTTTAGATATCCTAGAATTTTTTTAAAATATACAATATTTAGAAAAAAACATAATCATTTAAGAAAAAAATACAAATAGGTTATAAAAAAATTATATGTATACATTTGGTGTGTTTTTAAAAATCACTTGAAAACATATGATTTGAAACATTGAAATATAATCTATATTAACATTTTATTACAAAATGTTTCATAGGAAAGATACTGAATGCAAAGGCAACCTCCTCGTTGAGCAGAAAGAGGTTAGTTAAAAATGCCTTTTGAGTGACCTTGATTTCTTTCCTTAGTAATGTCAAAATAAAATTCATACATTGCTCAACATTTTACTGTAGTATAAAAACTAAAGATAAATATGTTGGTTTTCTAAATATATGAAATTTTGTGAACAAAATAAGACATATTTTATATTTTTTGGAGCAATTCATGTATTGTCACACAAATGGTCGCACCTTATCAAATTGATAAGATTGCTAATTATAGCGATTCTAACAATGAAATTAGCGTATCAAACTTGTGCCGATTTTTATCAATTGTAAAGTATCAATATTTTTTGTTAAAAGATAAGCACTCCTTTCCCAAAAAATGTTCTGCAGGTATGCATGAGTTCGTTCCATCTTCTAAGTTATGAAATCAGGATCAGTTATCAATCAAAAGTTGGCACATGCTACGACGACATTATTTTCATGTAAAGATGCCAAATATTGGTATCATGTACTTTGAGAAATTATAGAGGTGGTTTTTATCTGACTGCAGTTTTTTTTTATTATTAAATTGCAGTTAGTTTTATGTGATTAAACAATTTACAAATAATATTCAATTTGAAAGGAAAATTAAGATTTAATATACAGTACATTTAAGAATTAAGATGCATTTAAAATTATTCTATTATAAGTCTTAACAAATTTAAAACATACAACGACAAAATTATTAATGGTTCAACTATTAATTGGCTGTCGTCTGCTGTTTGTATTGTTAGTGTGATAATTATTATTGGCATTGGCAAGTTGAATACTCTGTTGTTTTTTTAAGTTTTCCAGTTCAGTTCTTTTAAAAATTGGTCGAAAGAAAGCCAGCAGTAAGATATTGAAAAAAGTAATTATGCCAACCAGACACAATGCACCATCTAAATATTTCATCAAATAAACACATTTAATTGGCATCTAGAATCACTCATTTCCATTGTAAATAACCTATACCACTTTTTGGAAAACATAAAATACAATTGAGATCTTTTCTCAATTTCGATATTATCACTCATCGTTTATCAAAAATAATAAAACAAAATCTTACTGGTCATGTCATATGCATCCTTTTTGGAACCAACAGTGCATGTTTGATGTCGCATTTGGAAACTATTCAGTGGCACTGAGATGGCGGTTATTAAAGGGACAAATGCAGCAGCTTGAACTTGTCTATCAAATTCAAATGTAATATTTGTTAAGAAATGACCATAATTATGTTGAATGTAAAACTATTTACTGCCAGCAAGCGATTATTCCAGCGCTTAATGATTGTTCAATTGGGTAAGTTATATCAGCTGCTACTTCCAAACAAACTGGGTAAACACCCAAATGTATTACACCCAAAATGGTGCAAATAAATGCAATGGGCACTTGAATTCCTCTGATACTAGACATCTGCAAAAAAAAAAAAAAAAACAAATGACTGAATAGGGTACGTAAGAAATCGGTTGGTAATACTGTAAATACTACAAATGATTTGCTTACCAGCACAAAAGCAACCTCAACAATAACCGCAATGGAAAATGAAACATTAACAATTTCTTCTAATTTCCTGGTTTTGATGGCTATTTTTGTAAACAATGGTGACCATACGATGCCTCCAGCTATCATCAATGCTGCACAAAGGCCAGAAAAACTCTAAAATGTATTTTTCATGTATTTTGCTTTGTTTTCAATTTAATAAAAAAAGGTTTGATTAAAAACACAGTACCGGTAGTTTAGCATCAAAAATAGCTTATTTCTGTCATTTTTATTTAGCTTAAACTAATTATCGGTACTTATAAAAATGCAAACTGAAAAATTGTAACTTACATTGCTGTATTCGAATGAGCAAAGCATTTGCTGTAACATGGTAATTAAAGTGTAAATTATGCCAACACCAGTTGCAGCCGCTGTAAAAGTAAGAAGTAGAAACTGCTTGTCTAATACCAACTACAATATTAAAAAAGTAGAGTTAAATTGAAAGTCAGTATTACTTGTATACTGTTAATACTGTATTTAAAGTAGCCATTAACCTTTTTCAAGTCGATAAAGTAGGCTTTCACAGTTTGTTTGGGATAATTCCGTGCTTCAGCTGCTGATATGTTGGGTGGAAATTCTGGTCTGTTTTCTCTTATAAAAATGCCAATTACTCCGGCAAATATACCAAAAGCACACATTGCTATATTCTGAAAAAGTAAATTTTAATTTTTTATTGTAATTTATGATTTAATAAATTGATTGAGTATTCGATGTGTCCATTACCAAAGTTGCAACGTCTTCCGGAATTTTCGCAATTACTGGAGAAATAAAGCACGCTACCATGCTTCCTGCTAGATTAGCTAGAAATTAATCAGTAAAATGAATTTTAACTCTTTTACAAATTTCTACTTAAATTATAGTTTTATACAATTAACCATTCTACAGTTTACATACAGTAAGTCTACTGTTAATTTTCATTTCTATTGGGAACTGTATTTGTTGGGCGCTCTATAGTTGGTGGCTTTGTAAAGCTTTAATTGTATATATTTTATTGTAAATTTTGAGAGCTGAACTCCATATCCTGTGGCCTACGAGTTGAGGGATGTAAATAACGTTATTCAGATAAGTCTATTGTCTGTTTTACAGCTTTGATATTCAAACTTATTTTTAGACTAGTGTTTTAAAAAACTTCCTATTAAAGTCTACAAAATATTACAAATATTTCAAATACTATTTTCGCAAAAATAATTATTCTATAATGAACTTGTTTGACACATACATTACGTTCAATAGATGTGCGCCTGTTTTTGTTCTAAGAACTTTATGTGATCATAATTCAATAAGAAAATAAAGATAAATAACTGTTCATGTAAAAATGAAGTGATAGTAGTGACTTTTGAATATCAACAAAAAAACTGAGACGTTATCAATGATATGGAAAGTAAAATTATACAAATTATTTTTGTCCATAAAATTCATAAAATATTTCGTGTTATTGTTTAAATGAGTTATTTATTTTTAAAAAATTTAAAATAAGTAGTATTTTAAGTTATAGAAAAACAACAAACAATGTATTTATCAACTATGTGTTTCAAATATGTCCCAATTTATCTGTGGTGATAATTCTCAGTATTTCAAATATGTTTTAAAGTTTATAAGCTGTATAAAATACTTGATAAACAGTTGTCACTATTTCAAACTATTTTTTATAAACATTTAATTCGTGCTATATTTTATACTGTATATGGCACATTTAGCCATTTATTTGAATTCGAGTTCGTTTATACGTTTTTGTTATGTGAATCTGTTGTCTGGAGAAGAGTTAAATATTCAAAATATTAAATTTTAGTAGGTTGACTAATACAAAGTTTGCTCTCTGTTACAGCAATTTAAGTCTCTTAAAATGGTGATGTATTTTTATTGGCCATTTTGAAATAACATTTTGCTCAATAAAATATATTTTGGCTTATAGACATTTACCTGACAGCAATTTTAGAAATAATAATAAAAAATATTTACATAATGAAACAATGGTAGTGGCCATTATTCTCTCTTTTTCTGGAAACCAGTCTTGTGATAGTTGCGTTGGCATACACATGCAAAATGGTTGTGTTATGCCTAAAATCGTTTGACCAGCTAATGTTATTGGATACCTTTGACTTTCTGGTACAAAATCAAATGTTCCAAATAATCGAATCACACTTCCAACTAAATTGGTGCCACATGCCCAATAGAACTGAAATGGAAATTTTAAAAGTATGCCGATTAGTAACAAAAAACTCCTCTTGAGTTTGTAGATGTCAGTTACCGCATGGCGTAATCCTAACGTATTAACTAGTAACATGGCCACAATGATGACGGGAATATAGACGATAAAAAAAATCATTGACAAAAAGTTGATTGCATCGGTGGAAACATTGTAATAAGCCGCAGAAATGTTAGAAATCGGTGCATAATTAATCCAAATCTGTAATTTTTGGTTGTATGAATAAGTATTTATTGATAATATTGATAAACGAAAAATAAAGCAAAAATAATACAGTATATAAAATATTGTTGGCAATGAAAATTCTTTGCGTTAATTATCAATGCATCGATTGTTTTAAAAATATTATACACTACGTATACATAATTATGTAAATCTATTTAAATAAATTGTCACAGTCATTACAACTTTTCCAAATACATTATTTGATTGCTTTTTCATATAATGATTTGTTATTGAGTTTGTCGATGAAACTGGTGGACTTTTTATACGGTATTTATCGGTTTATCTCATACCATTAATTTAGATTTAAAAGTTTTTTTTTGTAATTTATAATGTTAACTGAACTGATTTAGATTCTATTGCATCAATACTTATATTTAACAAAAAGTATTGAATTCTATGAATATAATAATATGACCCTTCTCCAGACAATATGACAACTCTGCTATTGAATAACCAACCAACAATTTTTTGTCAATTTTTTTATTAAAATGTAATTTATTAATTGTTTGTTCGCAAAATATTACCAAAATATTAGTTCTTTTTTCTTGGAAATACAAAATAGAAAGACTGCATGAGTTTGTAAGACAAAACTGTTAACTTGTGCCCTTGAAATTTATTTTAAAGTATCTAAGCAACACTGTCTACTTAGTATTTTAGATAAACAGTTGCCACTGTTTAATTCTGATTTTAATAGTTAAGGTACCTAACTTTTAAGACATTTCCTATGTGGTATATTTATCCATTAATTTTCATTTCATTAACTGATTTTAAATATTTGTGTTATGCAAATATGTTGTTAGGAGAAAGGTTAATGTATTTAAATCGTATTATTTTAACAGTACTCACAGCTCCATCAGACATATTAATAATGACAGCAATAATCAAGTAAAGCCAACGTCGAGCATCAAGTTTAGGCACAAATTTATTTTTTTCGTTATCGTTACGACTTGTACTTTCAGTTTTCACGACTATTTGAAATAACTGTGAATTATCCAAAACTCCACTAGTCCGATACACAGTTGCTTCCAGTGACGATTTCGACTCTCCAGGTATTATACTTCCCACTGTAAATTTCAAATTATTAATTAACTTCCACAAACAACTATTTAAAATTTACTTGCCTTTATACGAGCTATTATGGTGTTTAAACATGGTGTTTTAATGTATCGATGGTTTATTCTAACTTATGTTTCTTCAATTTATGTATATGTTTGAGTGGAACAATAATAATTTGTATCTTCTAGTTATATTGTTTTTCTGCAATTGTAAATGTACTTGATGTACAGTAGAGTATGTTTGCTATGGTTTAATTATTAATTGTCTGCTTGATATTTAAAGTTTTTTTAAGAGAGGCGTAGTTGCCAAATCAATGTATTTTAATTGTTATTGCTATCATCCATCTGCCACAATACGCCGGTTGCTGACAGTGGTGGAAATATAACAATTAACCTGTATTCACATACTGTACAAAGTAAAAATATAGTCAGCATAATTAAATAATTACTGTAATAAATTTGTAGTAATATCAAATGGAATCAATAAGATTTTTCACATTTCAGAATTTTAAAAAAGAAATAAGTTTTTACACTTTAATCTAGATCAGAGTTTCCAACCGACGCTCCATAATCTTTTTGGACGTGTTCCTAAAAATAATATTTATTATAGGAATTATATCCTAAAATATTAATACCGGTAATGTAAAAAGTAAAAAAAGAACAGATTAAGAAATTTGGAAAAAAATGACATTTCTTAAATAAAGAAATATTTCTTTCTGGTTTTTGGTAAATCTGTTTAAAAAAATACGAATACTAGGGATCATATTTGATAATGCACTATTTGTTTGATAAAGGCGCAAGATTAAATCCTTCAACTGTTTCATTGGATTTTTTAATTTCCCAAAAAAACTTTTTTTTTTCATGATCACACAACAAGATTTCAAGCATTTAAGCTCATGTCAACATTGACAAACTATACTATGAGGCAATATTATAAGCCATGGCAATATTAATATTCACAACCTTTCGATCAACTTCTTTGTATAACAAATAGATATCATCTGCATACATGTTTTTTTGTTTTGAATGAAATATTGGCCAAGGGCACTGTTGTCAATTGAATCAATTGACACAGATCTAAACCTAGACTGTCAAAATGGTTTTTTTATTGCAAATTAATACACTAGTAAACGGCTGAATGTGTACTAGAAATATTTAATCCAAAATCCAGTAGGTGCTGGTTTTCACCACTTGATAACCTCAGTGTAAGTTTCGTTTCAAGTTGTCCTTGTTAAGTGCCAAAATATTTAGCAAGAACCCCTATTTTACCACTTTTATTATTGATTACAATGCAGTATTAATGAGTTAAAATTGTCACTTAAGGATATAGTGACACTTCCGTATCCTACTGTAGAAAATCTACGATCGAATTTGGCAACCGTTCAGCATTTAATTTCAATTAAACCTTTTATCAATTTAATACTAAACGGCTAAATAAGGTTATTAGATTGTAATGAAGTGATTGTTTAAATATGGAAGTAAAACATTAAATTTTGAAGTGGCCTTGAAGAGTCTCACCACAAAATAGCCACGTTATGGATTATTTACTCTAGATTTTATTTGAAAATAGTGAAGTTTTTGAAATACGCAACTTCTTTATTTAATAGTTTGTGCTTGAACGGAACTAAAAACTAATTGAAGTTATATTTGTTTGAGAAATTAAGAATTGTTCTATAACTTTGGAAAATTTTCAAAAAACAGCTCCAGTGAATATAGTGCGACTTGATCGTCTCTCTTTCCCACTTTCATTTTATATACTTTTGGTCAAGTTTTGTGAAACGATATGGAGATAATACATAATTTAATTTGCCCAATAAAATCTGATTAATTTTTGCATTGTTTGATTTGCGTAATAAAATATTTTAATTGCATTTATTAAGTGACACGAAAATAAGTTAAATTGTTGCATAATTTATTGCAAATTTTTTCAAAATTTAAAATGCCACTGTCTTGCAGGTTTTTTTCTGACTTCAAATTTACATTACCGGTAATGTATTACACACTGTCTTGTTTACAAAAGCGATTTCATAATATATTTTTTGCAGCACAGCATAAATATTTGTTTTAAGTTTGTAAGTAAATTTATAAAATTGTTTATATGTTTTTATGACAATTACCTGTTAATTTAATGGTCTGCAACATCATGAACCATAAAAAACAAAACCACTGCGTTGTAAGTCTAAAATCACAAAAGATGAATAGCACTCTCATGACGTATAAGTCCAAGTTAAATATTTTAGTAAACTGGAAGTTTTAAATTAAATTTATAAGCATACGTTTATTTGTCACAAAGCGTAAGACGAAATCATAATTCTTTGACCAAAACAATTTTTCCAACCATTTGCATATAATGATTTAAATGTATGTATTATGTTGTATATTTGAAAAAATGATACAAACAAGAATTAAATAAACAAGTATTTTATTCTCTTGAAATATTCACAATCCTAGAACCACATTTGACATACATACTATTGACTTGCCTAGAGTACCAACAAGTGAAGTTTTACATGAAAAGTTAGCT
This sequence comes from Helicorthomorpha holstii, assembly GCA_013389785.1. NCBI lineage: Eukaryota > Metazoa > Arthropoda > Diplopoda > Polydesmida > Paradoxosomatidae > Helicorthomorpha > Helicorthomorpha holstii. The sequence goes on from JAAFCF010005748.1 coordinate 1,123,469, forward strand.
CCATTTATACTTCTAGAACAGGATGTACAGAATGTTCTAGAAGTTTCTCAAGTTGCTGATTGGTTGAATTATTAGCATAACCAATCAGCAGTCGTGTGAAAATTTAGAAACGTCTAGACAGCAAGAAAAGCCTCCAGCCAGTCTAGACAGGATGTCTACAACAATATAGCGCAATGCGCAACATCAATTTTAATCCCAGTATGCAACACTCCTTCCCCCTAGCATTGATAATCATTCAAATAAGAAGGTGCCTGTCGAGTTCGTTGTGAACGTGGAGTAACTGGTGGTGGAGCCGGTTCTGGTGTATGCGTCGGACGAGATACATCAGGTGGAGCCTCAGATGGAGTTGTTGGCTGTTTCTTCATCAGGTACACATGTCGACGAACTGGTTTTCCCTCCGGTGTAGCAACCTCATAGGAGACTGGTCCAGTTTGCGATGTAACGGTTGCTGGGGTCCATGGAGTTGTAGAGTCGTAACCTCTTATGAAAACAGGATCATCCTGTTTAAACACCCTCGGAGATTTATCCACTTGTGCAGGGGTTGTGTCAAGGCGTAGCTGCTTATCTCTCCAATGGTCTGGATGGAGGTGGTCCAAACAAGTTTTTAGTCTGCGACCCATAAGTAACTCAGCTGGGCTAACACCTGTTGCTGTGGACTGTGTCACATGGTTTGATAAAAGAAAACTGGCAAGTTGATAACTCCAATTTCCCTTTGTTATCTTCTTTAGAGCGTCCTTCGTTGTTTGTACCATATGCTCTGCTTGTCCATTGCTAGAGGCATGATATGGTGAGACTAGAATGGATTTGATGAGGTTAGTTGTGCAGAAGTGTTGGTATTCTGCCGATGTAAATTGAGGTCCATTGTCTGACACTATGGAGTCTGGTATTCCATGTGTAGCAAACAATTCTCGTAGCTGAATGATGGTGTTCTCTGCTGTTGTTGACTTCATCCTCCCGACCACTAACCATTTAGAGTATGCATCCACGATGATCAGGAAATTCTCACCCTGAAATGGTCCTGCAAAATCGATGTGTAGTCGTGACCATGGATTGCGTGGAATTTCCCAGTGATGGATTGGAGCATGCGGCGGAGAATGTTGATTCTTCTGGCAGGTTGTGCAGGTTGCCACCATTTGCTCAATGTCTGAGTTTATGTTTGGCCACCATACATAACATTGAGCTAAAGCCTTCATTCTAACTATTCCTGGATGATTAAGATGAAGTTCTTCCAACCCTTGTTGTTGTCCCCTTTTAGGAATAATGACTCGAGTTCCCCATAGTAAGCAGTTCTTATGTACAAATATAGCAGTTCTTTTATTAAAAAATGGCTGAAAACTCTTGTCAGTTTTCACCAGCCATCCCAACCACACCCAGTGTAGAACACGTGATAAAATCGGATCTGTCCTAGTTGACTTGGCGATGTCTGAAGCTGTGAGTGGTGGTGCTGGTAGGTCTTGTAGAAAGAATACCTCAGGAAGCTGTTGTACAGGAGATGAAACTGGGGTCCCTTGAGAAAGTCTGCTTAAAGCCATGATTCCCAACGTGGGGCGTGCGCCCCACAGGGGGGCAATTTGATAATTTAAGGGGGCAATTTCAAGTTGGGCTTTTCTAAAGTTTTAGTGTAGCTTAAAATAGAAATTGTAAAGGGTAAAACAAATAAGGTTAAAACAAGTTAAGGTCAAACATTTTTAAACTGAAATATGCATTAGTCACATGCGCCTGTGCCCTACAAACAACAAAAGACAATTGAATTTCAAAAAGCTAAGGTAAGATGTTCCCAGGAGATGTTTTGTGCTTGAAAAAGCTGGAAAAAACTGAAAAAAGTGAAATAAATATTCTGACAAAGAAATTCCGTTGTCTAGGCACTGCCTGTGACCTGATTTGAAAATGCCAGTATACATACAGGAAATGTGCATTTTCAGTCATTATCTTTCAGTTAAAAGTGCTTTCATTTTAGCTTATTTTTGTCTTAAAAGTGTTTTTTTCTATTTCGAATATAAGTTTGTGTTAAACTTCATGGAATTAGTTACATTGAAAGTTTTTGATGTCATTTGGAGTAGCTGAATTTATACTGTCAGTATTCAAGAAAATAAATCATTAACTGTGCAGATCAAGCAATAGTAAGTCAATAATATTATAACAGTATCAAAGTAAACTAATTTAAATTAAAATACTAAAATCTCTCCTTTAATATTCATGCATTATACTTGTATTTTTATTTGAATTACAGAGATACAATGTATGGATAATAATAACGATGCCAATTAAATACACAGCAAGAAAAAATAGTCTGTTCTTCTCCCCTTAAATTTTAAATAATGAAAAAATAAGCAATGAGGCAAAATAGGATACATTTGAGTTTCTATCCAATGTTGAATTGTATGGATTCATGAAGTTGTTATTTAAGTCTTTTTTGAAATGTAGTCGATTGCTAAGTTGTGCAGAAAAATAAAAATTAAATTTTGGGTACACAATCAATGGAATTGGACCAATGGTTAACCCAAGCTAAAGTTTATACATGATTGATAAAAAATATGATAAGTTGATATAGTATTTTTTAATTTATGGGTGAACCATTTGTCCAATTCAGATAATTTTGTACTCAAAATGTAAGGTTTTTTGTTATGTACATCTTTGCAATGGACTACATTCACATGTCTCGTAAATAACATATGAGTTATGTATCTTGTAAATTTGTATTGTGTAAAAATCACAGCAGATTATTTGTTCACACTGTATGAAAAATCAAAGAATAGTTTTTGTCAAAATGTAAAAGAAAGGATAAATAAAATATAAATAAATAATAAGTGTATGTGAAATTGATGTGCCATAAATTATTTGCTGCTAACAAAAATAAGAAATTGACTAGATGTAACAAAAAGAGGCAATTTGAGACTGAAATTAACAAAATTGGAATCTAATATAAAATCTCTTTGCAATAATCATCAAGCATTTAAATCTCACTAAATTGAAAATAAAATATAGCATTGTTATATGCAAATTTCATTTAAAAATCATGTTTTCAAATCATTCAGCGTTTAACTAATAAATGTATAATCAGTTTTTTCTTAAATCTAATATTTATATCTTTAGAAAACATTTCAATTTATACATATTACATAATTGGGGGGATGGGGGACATGGCAACTTTAGAGAGGCTGAGGTGGGGCATGGCATGAAAAAGGTTGGGAATCGCTGGCTTAAAGCATCCGCATTCCCAATCTGTGAACCTGGTTTATGGACGATATTGTAACTGTAGGAATGTAGAAGAATCATCCATCTCAGCATTCTCGGTGATAAGATGTCTGGTGTTGGCTTCTTGGTGGTAAAGATGCCCAACAATGGTTTGTGGTCTGTCACTAAGGTGAATTCTCTTCCATAGAGAAAATGATGAAACTTCTTCACTCCAGACACCAAAGCTAATGCTTCTTTGTCTATTTGAGCATAGTCACGTTCAGTTGTGTTGAGGGTCCTGGATGAGAAAGCAATGGGAACCTCTTGACCAGTAGGCCTTGTTTGACTTAACACTGCTCCTACTCCAAAAGGCGAAGCGTCACAGGTCAGAGTGGTAGGTAGTGAACCATCAAATGGAACAATGACACTTGAGGATGTTAGAAGACTTTTAACAGAGTTAAAACTTCGTTTATGCTCCTTGGTCCATTTCCAGACAGCGGTTTTGTCTAGGAGACGATGTAACGGCTCAGCAGCTGTTGCTTTGTTCTTTAGGAAGCTGTTATAGAAATTCAGCAGTCCCAGGAATGCCTGAAGTTCTTGCTTGTTAGTAGGCGCTGGTGCGTTCTAAATTGCCCCAAGCTTGGAGTCTGATGGATGTAGTCCTGATGCATCAATCTTGTAGCCCAGGAAGTCAAGACAGGTGACTCCAAATAAACATTTTTCTTTCCTGGCTTGTAGTCCCAGTTCTTGAAAAATGGTTAAGACCCGTTGTAGTCATCTTGTAAGTTCTTGATGTGTTGTCGCTCTTACGAGGATATCATCGAAGTATGGTGTTACCCCCGGAACAAATTTTAAAGCGTCATCCATGACCTGTTAAAAGATACCCGGTGCTACACTTATCCCAAATTGTAGTCTCTTGACTTTAAATGCCCCTCGATGTGTGATAATCATCTGGGCTTCAGCAGATGCGTCGTCTACTGGTAGTTGCAAGTAAGCCTGTGCCATGTCAATCTTTGCGAAGACCGTGCCTCCACTGAGGTCGGACAGCAAACTGTTGACAGCTGGAATTGGATAAGGGTGGTCCTGTAGTGCAGTGTTGACCGTGACCTTGTAGTCTCCACACAGTCTTATAGCCCCTGTTGGCTTGATCATTGGAACAATCAGCGTTGACCACTTTGGATTTTGAATTGGCTCAATCACTCCCTCTTGGAGTAGTCTGTTGAGTTCATCTTCAATCCGTGGCTTGATTGCTAGTGGAATCTTTCTTGTATTGAAGAGTTGTGGTGGAACCTGTGGATCCAATGGCAGAGTTATTGGTGGTCCCTTGTATGTTCCCAACTTGTCGCTGAAGACATCTCCGAATTCTTGGAGCAGGTTGTCCAAGTTGTCGTCTTCTACTACTTGGTTAACACCGTTGACGCTTAACCCAAGTGTCTGGAACCAGTCGAGTCCCAATAAGCTCTCTTGGTTGCCCTCGGTGATCAGGAGTTGCAAAGTACCCTTGTTGTCATTGAATGATACTTCAACTCAGCATGATCCTTTTATCCGTATCGGATTTCGTTGGAAATCTCTGAGTTGCAGCGAACTCTTCACCATGGCCGGACCTTGGTGAGCAAATAATTTCTTATATGTCTCATAAGAAATGACTGAGAAGTTGGATCCTGAGTTGACTTCCATCTCTAATGGTTGTCCATTGATCCCAACTTGTATCTTTATCTTCTTGGTCACTGGAGACAGGCCAAGACTGTGGATGTGATTCTCATTCCATGTTTTGAAGTCTTCACTCTGCTCAGCATCTTCAAGCTGGTGTGCAGATGATCTCTTCTTTGGCGGTAGTTCTCTTTTCGGATTCGGATGTGTGCTTCTGCAGACTTTGGCTATGTGGCCCTTCTGGTTGCAGGAGTGGCATTCGACATCCCGAAATTGACAGACATCCCATCTGTGTGATCCCCCACAACTGGCGCACAGAGTTTGTTTGTTGAAGGCTGATCCACCTTTACTGCCGGATGCATTGTCTTTGTATAGCAGGTTCGTTGAGGAACTGGTCCCTGCAGGGGAGTTCTGTGCTCGGACATCTCTTGTCTGGCTTGCAGCAGCTTCTCCCGCTAGTGCCCTCTTTACGGCATCATCAAACATTAATGACGTCTCTGCTAGGAGTCGGCGCTGGATGGCTTTTTCCATGAGGCCTGATACGAGTTGGTCCCGGAGATGCTCGGTGAGTGTTGCCCCAAAATTGCATTCTTCTGCTAGTTGACGTAGCTCAGTGATGTAGGCGCTGATACTCTCATCAGTCTTCTGGATCCTCTTGTGGAAGAGGAACCGTCTGTAGATGATGGATGTCTGCGTCATAAAGTGGCTTTTCATGATCTTGATCAGCTCATTGTACATGGACATGGACATGTACATGGACACTGACAGCCTGATTTATGTTGCCAATATTGATGAGCCAGATCCTCTGAACAGTATGGTAGGTGAAAACCTGGGACAACTAACCAATGAGATTGCTGCCAAGTATGGTGACAATGAAAGCATTTACATCAATGAGTTTGTGTGTGGAGGACTTAAAAACTATGGTTACAAGTTGACCAATGGTGATGAAACATGGAAAGTTCAAGGAATCAAAATGAATTTTAGCACCAACACTGTGATAAACTATGATGTTATGAAAGCAATAGTGTTCTACCAAAAAAAAAAAGCAATAACTCTTCTACCAACAAGTGTTTTTGCACCTTCATATACAGTGGTGCCTCACACAACAAACTTAATTTGTTCCAGGAGAAAGTTTGTTATGCGAAAAGTTCGTTAGGTGAAACAAGTTTTCCCATAACAATACATGTTAAAAAAAGTACTTCATTCTGTAGCATAAAATATGCTAAGATAACCTAAAAAAAATTTTTTTTTGTTATTATTTTTATTTAAATACATCTAAAAACATATATATTTTTTTTAATTTTAAAACAGACTAAGTAGAGGCTGATTTGATTGCATCCTTATTTGTCAAAATGGTGAAAATGGTGGTCTTGCTGAGGCCAAACTCTTTGACGAAGTCACACTGTTTTACCTCACATTCACTCCCATTTATTTTCTGTTTCATTTTAACAAAAATCACCTTCCTGTTTTTTTAGAAGCTATGCTATTAAATAATAATTGAGTTTAACTTAAAAATATGACTGCCGTGATATGTGCATGATTTACTGTAATTCGTAATGAAGAACGATTGCCATGTTCATTTCATGATTCATTGTATGAATCATGAAATGAACAAAAAGAAAGTTTGTTGTGTGAAGCGAAGTTCATTGTATGAGTTATGAAATGAACGAAAAAAAAGTTCGTTGTGTGCAGCGTTCACTGTGCGAGGCATTCGTTGTGTGAGGCACCACTGTACTAGGGTAAATAAGTATAATTTTCAAAAATTTTTTCATATTCTTATTTTTCACATTATCTTTTACTCAAAACCACTTAAAGTTTTTCTATACAATATATATTTACACTAAGGTTACAATTTTAATATTTATAATTTCAATATGTAAAGAGGAATTTGTTGTAACAGAAGGAGGTTTGTAACCTTGAAATCATTGCATTGCATGTAATCCATAGGGAAAACATGTACATATACTACCAAGTGGGGTATTTGAAATGCCCCATGCTAATTTTTCTAAATAAAACAAATAATATTTATAATTTGCTATTAAAAGTTTTGTATTTGTCTGCTAAATTTAATAAAAGACAAATACGTAAAGTTTCAGAGAAAATATTTATTATGAAATTTTATCAAATCTGCTGAAAACTGAAGGTGGGGTATCACAGATACCCACTTGGTGGTAGAAGGGTTAAAAAAGAATGCGTGAAGAGGAGGATGTCAATGACAATGATGTAAATGTACAGCCAATGACAGGTGATGTAAGAGTGGAGCAATTCAACATTAAACGCTTCAAGTACAGCGGTAACTTAAAAGATTTGTGTAACAAAAAGTATTAGATTGTATTTGACAAAGCATACGTGGACAACACTCTGAAAGCTTGGCCGTATGGTTTCACGCAATAATGGACAATGAGTGGCAGCACAAATACGAGGGTGGGATGAAAAGTAATGCACACATGCTTGTAGAACATAAACCAAACTAAATAGCAAGTTCAAATGAAAACCATCTTAAAGTACATTTCTTAAGCTTCAAAATGACATATTAGTTTTTAAAATAACTCAACCAGTAAATTCTGATAAGCAAATTTTGGAGTTCTGTTTTATTTCTATGTAAATGAGCTCGTTCAGAAAATGCAGCGCAACTGAGAAGCTCTGCAACTGGACAAGGGCCTTCATCTCATTGTCTGAGGTATAATGATTACTCTTAAGGTCTCTCTTGAAAAGATGGGATAAAATAAACATCACAAAACGAAGTATCAGGGTAGTAGGAAAGGTGTGGAAATGGTTCAAACGTCAGGCTCCATAGAACTGCTGCAGTTACCCACGTGCGTTTTAACATGGACATTTACGAGCTCAGTTACATAAAACTAAAACATGTAACCAGTCTTTTTCTTCTCAAAATTCACTGGATTGAGTTATTATAAAATGTAATATGGTTTTTTGAAGCTTGAGAATTGTACTTTAGAATGGTGTTTGGTATGGTCTGGTTATTTGATTTGGTTTGTGTTTTACAAACATGTGTGCAAGACTTTTCATCCTACCCTCGTACTATTCCCCACAAGAGCCAAATACTTAAGGTGGCATCGAAAAATATCGCCACTTTGATGGACATCCAAACAACTTGGAGTTTAACGAATGGACTGCAAAGCAACCTGCATACGCACTACATCGCCGCGTAATTAGAAAATTCCCAAGAAACCAGATGGAAGCGATGGCTATTGATGAGCTATGGCAGGCAGATCTAATGGACAGACCAGCTGATGCATCATTTAATGATGTGTTTAATAAAATGGTTGGGTTATCCTGAAATAATGAATGGCTGGGTGAATGAATCTGACATTAAAAACATTTGATTTTTTATTGTTTGATTGTGTTTAATAAATTTTGAAAAACAATAATTGTTGTTGTTGTTATTACATGTATTACAAATTGCTCAATGCATCACATTCTAAAACCCCTTACCTGGCCAGCTTTGCCGGCCATAGGGGGTTCAAGAATGCTCCAAACAAGTTTAAACAGTGTAACAGTGTGGGGAGGGCACCCCCACAGGGGCAGGGGCGGTGGCAGGGACACCCCCCACGCAGCAATGGTTGTGTTTCCCTCCCTCCTCGGCGGTGGCAGAAAGGCGAGCGAGCATTTATATTTAAAAAAGCATATATAAAAGGTAAGACTAATACTGCAAAATTGTCAGAACAAGTTAAGGTGTCGTTAAAACAAGTCATTCTCATCAACTTTTCCTAGCATTATACTATTTACCCAGAACCTATTTCCAAAAGGGAGTCAGAGTAGGACTTTAAGTTTAAACTCAAAGTATTATGTCCTGTTTACGTCCTGTTCCTATTTGCTGCGGACAGGTCAGTATTTTATAATCTGCATTCTAGTTTTTTTAGTATTGCGATCATATTATTGATTATATCGTAAAAGCATTTTCTTTTGGGGACCGATTTGCTCTGCAGACCGGTACCGGTCCATAGAGGGGAGGTTGGGGACCAAGGCCCTATAGAACCCATTTAAACCCTACTATAATAATGTAAATATAGGTAGTGCTTACTCTCTGTTTCCACCAGACCTACTTGAGACTTCCATATATGTGCACATTGAAATTAGAGACCACCAATTTGTGGGTGACACAAAGGCACCATTGCTACAAATTGTACCTATAAATAAGGTGAATGGAAGCACAAGCAGTCATTTTCTCTACATGCCACAGTACAGGGAAATCAGAAAGAGTCACTACCCCATATGTGCCATCATCTAGTGTTAATTTAAAAATATCGATTTTTTAATTAAGGTAAAACAGTCTAGAGTAGCCTTCAAACTCAGTTGAAATTAAATGATAAATATTCAAATTTAAATTGTAAAGTTCAACTAAAATCGATTAGATTTTCTTGTGACAAACATAGCCAAAGGAATTTTAATCATTTTTAACCAAAACAATTTGAAACCCGGAAGTCCATTTTACAAATAAAGTTAATTCCATTAAAAAAAATTTGTTTACATTTATTACTCAATTTTGTTTACATTTATAATTTTGTTGATATTTTTGCCAGATTTATTTTTTTATTTGGTTTGAACAAAACTCATGTCTTAATTAAACTGTACATAATTAATTTTGTTGTTAATTTTGAAATAGAATAAAATTAAAACTACAGATGATTCTCATTAACATGAAGACAAATCTTAGTCCCATTAACTTCGTGTTAACGAGAATCTACTGTATCTTATTATTTATTAAGGTATCAATATTTTTTATTTATACATTAAAGATTTTTAAAATGTTGGAGTTTGGCTAACAAACATTTTTCAACAATATCGATTTTATTATTAAAAACCAAATAAAAAAGTTAAATTTGGCAAAACTATCAATGATTTTTTAATGTGTTAAATGTCAACAAAATTTAATAATAAATGTAAACAGGAAGTTACATTTTTTAAAAGGAAGAAATTTTATTGATTTCATTTGTCAAATGGACTTCCGGGTTTAAATTTGTGTTGATTAAAAATGAAAAAAATGCCTTTGGCTATGTTTGCAACAAGAAAATCCAATCGATTTTTATTGAATTTTATAATTTAAATTTGAATATTTATCATTTATTTTCAAATGATTGTGAAGGCCATTTAAGACTGTTTTACCTTAATTAAAAAATCGATACTTTTCAATTAACACTAGATGGTGGCACATATGGGGTAGTGACTATTTCTGATCTCCCTGTATGTGCATGTTGCTAAGAAGACTTTTGAACTAACGGTTGAACTATCGCTTTGGCCATTATTGCCTTTAATTATGATGCTACTCAATGCCGTTGCAACCACTTTTCCACTTTTGCTGTGCAGTGGTCTGGCCCATGCAAAATTTTAAAACACATCAATGACAGTTAAAATCTAGTGGTGTCCATCATTAATTGGTGCATTAATCGTAAATGCAGCAATTACCAAATTGGTCTTGCCAGACACACCAGACACTTCCACCACAGGTGTCCATGTCAGAAGCATGCTTTCCTTACCAATCATTCTGGCATCAGTCACTGTTTTAGCATCACAATTTAAGTGCTCCACCAACTCTGTTATCTGTGATGTGGTTGGTAAATTTTCATGTTGGGCAAATTTACCCCACAACAAATTTAACATAAACTTTGCAATAACTTTCTTATCAGGGTTTTTCTCCACATTTTCAAGGTGTTTGCCTTCCACCTGCTCATAGTCATCAATGTATTGTAAATTGTCTTTTTCATATTTTACCCAAGATGGCCATCCAGAAGATTCTTGCTTAATTTTTAAAAGCTTATTGACCTACTTGGCAAACAACCCTTTAATGGTTTGGGTGTAATGCCATACTTCATACACTTTGACCACTGGTAATTGTGCTTTACAGCCTCATCCACCTCTATAGTTGTCCATGTGCCTGTAAACATTCCTGTTAAAGCCATGTGCCTGTTAACATTCCTGATAAAGCCATGAAACAAATGCAATGTGGTTATTTTGAAGAACATCATACTACAATAGATGTATTCCCCTAAAAACTCTAAAGTGTTATGACAATAAACCAGTCCATTTGCTTAGCACATTTGTAGGTGCTAATCCAACATCCAAAGTAAGAATATCGAACAGGTCAAAAAAATATACATTGATGTTAATTATCCTAGTGCTATTATTTATTACAACAAATGCATGGGTGGTGTGGATCTAATGCAGTGTTTCTTAAACTGGGTTCCACGAGCTTACATCATGGGTTACGCAGCAAAAATCTTGCAATGGTGGATGAAATTTTGGTTTAATTTCTTTGCATCTAATGTCAATTTAAAAGTGTTCACTTTGCACATGGTCAAGATTTCTCTTCATATACAGTAGTAAATAATGCTTCATATTAATATCAAACAAATAGTGCATTTCTGAAATATTATTACAACAGTTTATTTTAATTATAAGCCCATGAGATTTTAATTTAATTTCTTTGCATCCAACGTCAATTTTAATTATTTCAAGAAATTTTAATCATGTTCACACACTTCAGTAAAATATTTTGGCAGAAAACATTAATTTCAAAATAGGTTACCCAAAGCCAAATCCAGTGTAAAAATATATAGAAAACTAAATTAATCTAATAAAAAACTTTGGCATTTATTAAATTGAACCTAATGATTATTTTATAATAAAAATGTAAATTATTTTAACCAGGTCATTTGACTGGCAATGGTAAAAATAGGTTTTCCGTAAATGTAAGTAGGTTAAATGTAGGGGTTGCCCAAACATTTTTTTAGCATCACACAAGTTCCCCAAACGTTTTTTAGGATCACAAGGGTTCTAGGGCAAAACAAGTTTGAGAGCAGCTGATCTAATGGATTCATTGATTGCTTTCTACTGTACAAAAATTAGATCAAGAAAATGGTACCTCAAAATTGTGCTTCACTTTATGGACTTGGTAGTTGTTAATGCTTGGTTGATTTACAGAAAACACTAGCAAGAGGAATTTCAAAATGTCACCAAATACCATTACTAGATTTCAAGACATCTCTAGCTTCATGTTTATGTCAAGAAAATAAACAAACAAATAAAAAAGGGGAAGACCCAGTCTAACAATTGAGAATGACATGCAATAAAAAAATGCAAAGGACCACATCAAGTAATTCCAGTAAAAGCAATTAGACAGGATAACATCAGCCATTGGTCTCAATATGATAAAACTAGAAAACGTTGCATAATACCAAAATGCAAAGGTGTAACCAAAGTCAAATGCAGGAAGTGTAATGTGCATGTTTGCTTCACTCTAACATCTAAATGTTTTGCAAAATTTCATGTGTTGATATATGATTTTAGTATATAATCAGTATTATTTAAGTAATGGTTTGTTAGTTACTATATTAGCACTTTATTGTTACCATAAATAATGGTAAAAATAGAATGAAAACAATATAATTGTGAATATTCACAAAATGAAACCTAAGTGCCCAAAGTAACTTTAAATTTACAGTTGCATAACTTTTGAATATAAATACGCCACATCACAAATTATCATTCAAAATGTTTATTTAACTAATAAGAAACAATTAACATAGAAAAAAATATATTTTTATTTATACAATTAATTTGGGCAGTAGAGGGTTAATACTCAATTGCGGAATACTAATTATAATAATTTATTTAATATTACGGAATATTAATTTGTTTACACTTTTTAATTAGCTTTTATAATTTTAAACTTCTTGTCTAACGCAATGCAATGGAACAACAAAATTACAAATGAAATGGCAGTGTTGTAAAACTGTGGGATTAATGATTATTCTAATTGTGATAAATCTATATTTAAAATTGAAATGACATCTTGAAATAGCAATAAAATAACTAACCTAATTTTGGTTGATTTAGTCATTTTTCTGACATAATTTAACCTAATTAAAATGAAAAGAATGAAATTCACATTTTACAGTTATTCTGTTTGACAAAACTGGCGCCATTTTCGTTGTTGATACTGTAATACATCTTAGCGAGACGTTTACTTGGAAGTTATTAATTAAAAAGCATAAGAAAACATTCAAAATTAGCTTTCTGCAACCAAATTTTGTCTAAATAATGGACTTGATATAATAATATTAACATTAGTTAAATAAAACATTAATTTTGTGAAGAGATTCCATGAAGTTGGAAAATGCAGTTATTCTTATAGATTTCAATGCGAAATTATGTTATTACTAATTTTATATGTTATCATATGCTAAATTTTGTTTACCTTCCTTAACTATGAACTTCCATGAAGTCAAACGTTTTTATATGTGCTGCTGTTGTAACGGTTTTCAGTCTATTTAGAATGTCAATCTATTAGATAAAGTCATAAATTAAGCAACATTTTCAGCTTTTATTTCAACGTTTTCTTATACACTGAAACTTATTTCTCGCTTAAAAGAATTACCAAATCAAGCACTGTGTTGTTAATCGGAATTACAAACAAAATTTAAATTTGGTTAAATATTACACATTTGATTAGAAATGACAGTAAATATGAAATTGTAATTGATGCTAAGAGGATATTTGGTTTCTGTTGGCAGTGGAAAGTGTAAATACAGTCGAGCCCACGTAATTGGGCCCCGCATAAATGGCCGCCCCGCGTTGTTGGGCCAATTTCAATTTCCCCATTTGTTCTCCCATTGAATTGCATGTTAAAAATTACTGCATATTTGGGCTCTGGGTAATTAAGCTCCCCGTTTTCTTGGCCTCTATTTTGAAGGGGTTTTATGATTTCTGCCCCCTTAAATGGGCTTTTTTAGCCTCAAGCTCCGAAAAGTAGGGAAAAAGCAGTACAACAGAGGGAAACCACTGAATAGAAATACTGTATCTTGCCAGTGTAAATGGGACAACTTGAAAGCTGAGAAAGACTACAAAATTAGTTATTAAAATTCAATATAGTTTAGAAGCATTGAAATTAAAAACACCAATAGATGTGGCTAATGTGTCAATTTCAAACCAAAATCACTGATTATTTCAAGTGAATGTCATTTTAGTTGTATAAGTTATCCCTACTTAAAGATTATTATAGCAACTAATAAAATATTGTGAGAAAACCAATGTTTTACCATTTTGCGCACATTTACATGCATATTGAATTATTGGGCGCACCGCATAATTGGACCAATTTCTCATTCCCCGAGACCGCTCAATAAAGGGGGCTCGACTGTAGGTGCAAGTTGGTGTCGAAAAGAGCAATAAACCTTTCAGCACTCTTTGTCGGCTCAACGCACTCAATTCAAATATGCCGCGTGTGACATCACACATTCAGTGCTGTGTTCTATTCCTCCCAGCAAAAGTCTAAGGGCCAGAAATGCCACTTTTATGGTCAATGTTTATTTGTGGGTTGTAAATGAAATAATGCGCTTTAAAAAGCACTCCTTCAAGCCGAACTGATTAAAATAAGCTCTCAACCATATCTCAACGATTAGCTGTTCAGAAGCAATGCTGTTAGAAAAAATCATGCTTGTCTTTTAATAAGATAGTTTTGGCAGATTTTGATGATGCATTCGAGGGAAGTTTTGACAAAGTTAAAATTGGTACAAATTCTTGGATTCATTATCTGATATATGCAGATGATGCATTGATTCTATCATTGATTTTGTCATTCTATGACCGTTTATTATCCATGCGTGCTATAGACAATGTGTTTCAAAGAAAATGTTAGTTAGATTTGTGTTCTTTATTATAGGTTAAATTTAGAACATGAAAATCATGTTGATTTATTAAACCAACCATAAATTTCTTTATTTGGTTGATATTAATTACTTGTCTGAGTTATAAATGAATTTGATGAGTTACTGCTGTCACAATTGGCTGTTGTTTTACTATATTTTCCAGCTCAGTTCTTTTAAAAATTGGTCGAAAAATCGCCAACAGTAAAATATTTAAAAAAGTAATTATGCCAATCAGACACAACGCCCCATCTAAAAATTAAAAGAAAAATGTTAACTTATTTACAGTATTTAGGTCACGGTGAAACTTCAAACTTAAAATTAATCCCATTAGATAAAATTATTTGCAAAAAGTTAAAACATTTGTTATTTTATATGACCAATTAATAATTTAGTTGTAGAGTATCAGATTATATAAACCTTTATGCACGACCATCACTTCTTTATTATTTTACAATAAAGCAGTATATGTAACTACGGAGTTTATCAATACTAGTATTACTTGTCATGTCATATGCATCAGTTTTCGACCCAACAGTACATGTCTGGTGTTGCATTTGGAAACTATTCAATGGTACTGAGATTTTGGTGATCAAAGTGACAAATGTGATTCCCTGAACTTGTCTATAAAATCAAAGTTGTTAATTAATTACAAAGATGGTAAAAGTAAAAATATTTACTGCCAGCAAGCAATTATTCCAGCACTTAAAGACTGCTCAATTGGATAAGTTATATCAGCTGCCACTTCCAAACAAACTGGATAAACGCCCAAATTTATTACTCCCAAAAGAGTGCTAAGAATTGCAATTGGCAGGTGGATTCCTCTTATATTAGTTGTCTGTAGTTTATGTTTTAGTGTGCTTTTAATTACAATTTGTATATTGTTAGTTAAAAAATACACTTACCAATATAAATGCGATATCAATGAGAACAGTTAAGGAGAATGAAACAGTGACAATTTCCTCTAACAATTTGGTTTTATTAGCAACTTTTATAAATAATGGCGATCCAAGTATGCCTCCAGCAATCATTAAAGCTACACAAAGGCCAGAAAATCTCTAAAAATAAAATGAATGATTAAGCAATTTATAAAAAAGTGAACTATTGACACTACGCCAACTCATTATTAAAATCGATTCTTTTATTTGAAGACAACATGAGTCTGTTGAATTCGTTAACAAATTTATTATTAAATACTTGACTTATTTTTTGTCCAATTTTGCTCGACATTTTTGTAATTTCTTATTAAAAACTAATAAACTAAGTAATAGTTTACAAAATATTAAACATGAAAAGACATCATAAGCTTGTTAAACACACATTCAATCGTCTTTGTTGTAAGCATACAAGAGACAAAAATCAGCCTATTTGTCTATCTTAAATTCAGGAAGCCTTTGAAATGTTTCAATTCATCTTTTGTCAGTGAAAACTTTGATAAAATTAATTTAACTGCCCTGCCTAAATATGATTATCGGTACTTTTTTAAGCAACAACTGTCTATGAAATATTTAATATTATTTGATTATGCTTTTAATAAACACATAACATGGATTACATTTACAGTAGCTACCATATTTATTTCCATTGGAGTTTTACAGGCTCATGTTGTATGTGTGAGTTATTGTCCAAACACAAATTAATAAAATAATACTATATCAATACATAAATAAAATATTTCAAATTTAAATAAAACAAGATACGTAATTTTGATATTAGTAGTTACAAACATAATAATGATGTAATAAATCGGACATTTAATATCACCTAATGCAAGTTTATAAATCTATTTAGATTGACAGTGTCACACCATTTACATATTCTTTTGGCCTTACAACGCTTTACACTGAATAAAATTTGTTACTTACATTGCTGTAATCAAACGAGCAAAGCATTTGTTGTAAAACAGTAACAAAACCGTTAATAACTCCAACACCAGTTGCAGCAGCTGTGAATGTAAGTAATAGAAACTGCTTGTCAAAAAGCAACTACGACATTAATGAGTAATAAACTTAATTAGAAATCCATATTCAATAATAATTATTACTAATTGAAGTATCCACTAACTTTTTTCAAATCAATAAAGTAAGTTTTGACGGTTTGTTTGGGGATATTTCGAGCTTCAGCAGCTGATATGTTAGGTGGACATTCTGGCCGATTTTTAGTTATAAAAACACCAACTGCTCCAGCAAAAATACCAAAGCCACACATTGCTATATTCTGCAATTGTAAGTTTTAGTTTCTTAATGTTCCGGGTAGTACATAAATCGATTAATTATTGCAATGGTAACGTACCAAAGTTGGGATGTCTTCAGGATTTACAGCAATTGCCGGTGCAACCAAACACGCTATCATGGTTCCCAATAGATTGGCTTAAAATTACAAAAATTAGGTATTATTAAAATTAGGTGTTTTTAATTTTAATTATATTGCAATGAGCACAAACAAACCCAAAGTAATTTGGTTATTAAGGGTGGGGTGAAATTTGATGATGTTCAACATACCGTACTGTATGTTTGAGGTTTTTCTTCAAATACGTCACTATGACGCCAGTATTTTGGGAAAGTAGAGCAATTTAAAAAAAAACACCTTTATAAATTTGCGGTGAAGAATTGGGGAAGAAAATTAAGCATGCTGCTACCATCCTAATTTTAATTCTCTTTTCTGACGTTGCTCTATTTCCCATAGTCCTCATTTTGTGTGTAGATACGGTATAGAAAACTGTTTATTTTATATGGTACATGAAAAGATGAAGTGCATCATTTGCAAATAAGGCTTTAATAAAAATAGCTAATTAAACAACTAAAAATTTTAGTAGAAGATTGGGTAATTTATTCAAAATCATTTTTTATTCTAAACTGCATTAAAATCACAAAAATGGCCAAAACACCACAGAAAAATGCCACTGTTTAACTGACTTTGAAAAAGGGCTAAATCCTTTTTTTTTATTTGTTTATATAATAAATACACATTTTTCTAGAATGTTTCTATGCATGTATCCACAAAATGTATAATATTTGGAAATGTAAATAATATTTTTGAGATCTATTATGTTGTACTCTTGATATGATTTTAGTGAGAATATTTTTATTCTGCTTAACATAAAATTCATTTAACAAGAATAAATATTTCAGTTCTCACCATTTCTCCTAAATAGACTGCGCTGTATTAATAACAATTGTTATAAAAAATTGATTTTGAATTTGTTTTTATAAAAAACATTAAAATTGATTTTGAATTTGTTTTTATAAAAAATTAAAATTGATTTTGAATTTGTTTTTATAAAAAAAATTAATTTTGAATTTGTTTTTATAAAAAAAAAATAAAATTGATTTTGAATTTGTTTTTACAAAAAAAAAATAATATTGATTTTGAATGGGGTTTTATACGTTAAAAATTGTACAAATTTCGATTATCTGTACATTTTTCAGTTTACAATATCATAGTGCTACCAAATACTATAAACTTACATCTCTATTACATGTATTTGGCGCAACCATCTGACCACATGTGCTTTTAAAGAGTAACATTGGTAGAAAAACAACACATGGAAAAAGTAATTCTTTTAAAGGAATTCTCCTATTCAGTTTGTAAAGAGTTTGCATTACTTTTTCTGGTTAATGGAAGTTCTCGTTTATTTCATTTTTTAAAACAAAAACTGCAAATATCGAAATGAGACTAAATTGCATTTGATTCAATGAAATTTGTCTCGTTTATTTCATTTTTTAAAACAAAAATTGCCAATATCGAAATGAGACTAAATTACATGTGATTTAATGACAATTTGTCTCGTTTATTTCATTTTCTAAAACAAAAACTGCAAATATCGAAATGAGACTAAATTGCATTTGATTCAATGGCAATTTGTCTCGTTTATTTCATTTTGTAAAACAAAAACTGCCAATATTGAAATGAGACTAAACTACATGCGTTTCAGTGTCATTTTGTCTCGTTTTTTAATGACTGGTTCTACCTATATATGTGAACAAACTTTTTCAACACTAAATAGTAATAAAACAAAAAATCGAAACCGCCTTGCAAATGAAAGTTTGGAAACAGTTTTACGTGTTGCTACAAGTAAATTTGAGCCAAATATAAAAAAGATTGTAAGCACTATGCAGGGCCACGCTTCAAATTAATAAAGTATTTTTCAATTTTAATACATTATATCAATTCTTTATTGTTTTTAATTACCTATAATTCTGGCGGCCCGCCATCAGTTCATGATTTGCCCGAGTGGCCCCTAGTCTAAATAAGAGTGGCCCCTAGTCTAAATAAGTCGGTGCATCCCTGTTGTAGGTGGGTAGAGGAAATTTATGTTTCTTGTAAATTGCTCTGTTCTTTCCTATCTTCCCCAACCTCTTCCTCTATCTTAATTTTTTCCTATTCTCTTTATGAAAACTCATTAAGGGTTTTTGTCAAAAAGAACTTGACCCCACCCTAATTGTATTGAATAGTAATAATAATTACCGGTATTCAAGAATTCAGGAATATTGAATAATGAATTTGGGTTGTAATATGGGAAATTTGTAATCAAATTTTGCTCTCTACTAAAATAATTTAAGCGTCTTAAAATGATAATGTATTTTTACTTCAAATTGGCAAATTTAAAATATAATTTTGCAGCTTAAAATAAATTTTGGTTTACAGTATAATGATCTATCTCATACAGTATCAATTATCCCAGCAGTTTTAGAAATGGTAATAAAATACAAATTATTTACATAATGAAACAATGGTAGTGGCAATTGTTCTCTCGTTTTCTGGAAACCAGTTTTGTGATATTTGTGTTGGCATACACATGCAAAATGGCTGTGTTAAAGCTAAAATTGTTTGACCGGCTAATGTTATTGGAAACCTTTGACTTTCTGCTACAAAATCAAATGTTCCAAATAGTCGAACCACACTTCCAACTAAGTTCGTGCCACAAGCCCAATAGAACTGAAATGGAAATCAAAATGTTATTCATTTTATTTCCATAAAAGTACAGTATACGAGTGTTAAATTTGTTTATTTTGATTACCGCATGTTGTAGTCCCAAGGTATTAACAATTAGCATAGCCACAAATATGACAGGGATATAGACGATGAAAAAAATCGTTGTCAAAAAGTTAATTGAGTCGGTGGAAACATTATAATAAGCTGCTGAGATATTAGCAATCGGTGCAAAATTAATACAAATCTAAAAAAAAATTACAAAAACTTAATGTTGTAAGTAAACTACTGTACAAGTAAATAAAATGTATTTATTTTAACAAAAACAAATTTTCCATTACTTTATTTTTATTAATTACTGTATGTCAGTCCAAATTTTATTTTTTTAATTACCGGTATTAATGTTTTTAACGGAAATTGTAGAAATGGAAATAGACTGAGCATAAGTATTTTAAGTTTTAAATTTCTCACAGTTTAAAGAACAAAACTATTTTTTAATTAAATTTAACGTTTAAATTTGAAAACGATTTAACAGTACTCACAGCTCCATCAGACACATTAATAATAACAGCAATAACCAGATAAAGCCAACGTCGAGCGTAAAGTTTAGGCACAAATTTCTTTTTTTCGTTACTGTTTTGAGTTTTACTTTCAGCTTTCATGACTATTTCAAATAATTGAGAATTATTTGCTGTCTCACTTTTTCGATAAGCCGTTGCTTCCAGAGACGATTTCGACATTCCAGCTATTACATTTCCCACTGAAAATTTCTGATTAATTAGTCCTTCTCCGGACAACATGTTCACATACATGTAGCACAAACGTACAAGATTAGTCTGTTGGACTCAAATTCAAATAAATAGGTAAATGTAATAAAAGTTAATTATACATTAAAAAAGCATGATTGAGTATCGACAAATATTTTAAACAATTAAGAAACTTTAAAATAAATTTTAAGTACCGTACTGAAAATGTTTACTACCAACACAACATATGATTTTGAATACATTTTTATGGTTTCCTAAATTTTAGTTTGAATAACTACTGGAAAACGTTTTTATGTTGATAATTGAAAGTCACTATTACTTCACTTTAGCTTTTGTCCTTTTCAACTGAATAAAATACGAACGCATATTTTTTTTTGATTTACGTACTGTATTTTGGACAACATTTGTGCAAGTTTCATTAGGTATTAATAATCAAAATAATGTGATCTGACAACTCAACGTACAGTACTGTACAGTATGTGTCTTAACAAACTCATTTTAATAGAATTAATTTTTTTTTTTACAAAAACAAAATTCCTTTATTTATAAAATTTAACAACTTTTTTTTTTTTGATTAGACTTTAATCAAAGATTACGAAAATTCACAAAAAAGTCGACCAAAAAGTAGTTGAAATTAAAAAAAAAAACAGTAGTCTAACAGTTGGAAAGTTATTTGTAAACGTTGTAAACAACTATTTAGTTAATTAGTTTTTAATAAAAAATTGCAAAATTTCAAATAAAAACGAGACTTATTGAATATCAAAGTTGTTAAAGAGTCCACCAGATTCCTGTTGTCGGGAGAAGTGTTAAATTTGATTAACAATAGAAATTCACTTGCCTTGAAACGAGCTATGACGATGTTTGAACATTGCGTTTAATTTATTGATGGCTATTTTAGAATAGTTTTTCGGCAATGGACGTCACGAATTTCAGTAGAACAATTGATATCGCCTTCGTATACTGTATGCTTTTTTTTGGGGGTTTTTGGAAAATATTTTGATTATTATACAACCGTTTCCTAAGGAATCCACTTAAATCAAAGATACTTATCCCTGTCCTAATGGTTCCTGATAACTTAGCACCACATTAACTCAATTCATTAACTAAACTGATACTGTATTTGAAATAATGTACTGTTTTTCTGCACGATAAAACACTTGGCAAACTATCGAGTAGCTGCTGTGTTGCGTTGTATCTAATTTATAATTTGTCTTCTTTGGCAGTAAAAGTTTGGTTAGAGAAATAGTTATCAAAGTCGATTAATTGCAGCATGCTAGTGTCAGTCTTAAAACTGGCAAAATATGCTGACAGGGGGTGGTAAAATATCTATTCGGGTCACCGTATTGTTATACAATACATTACAGGGAATCAAGAAAACAAATTAGTAGAGTGCTGATTATATTGTAGCTACTGTATTAAGTTCGTAGTAATAATAAATAAAAAAGATTTTTAATTTTTATCATTACTTTTTTGGCAGTCAACTTGAGCCAATATAATAACTTTGATGATAAATGCTATTCATTAAATTTTGAACAATTAAATTTGAAAACAATGCCAGAAATTATTTTGTTTAAAACTCCGATAAAAGTTATACTTTTACTGTGCCAAAATGATTTTTTTAGCAATTTTTGATGCAATGAGCCAACGTTGACTGTGGAAACATTTACAGCACTGTAGTATAGTTGCTAAGAACGCATTTTAAACATTGCTATGAATCTCACTGAAAAACGCATTTAAACTATCTAAATAAGGCCGTTAATCTTCTATCTATATATATATATAGAAGAGAAATTGTGTGTGTGTGTATGTGTGTCATTCATGCATTCCTAAACCATTCGTCCTATCGCCATGAAATTTTAGAAGATTATTCAGGACACTCAGACGAACCTATGGGCCTGAAAAAGTTGTTAAATTTTATTAAAATATTTTTTTAAAAAAATTTTTTAATTAAATTTTGGGGTTCACGGGACAGACTTTGGGAAACCTTTAGCGCCATCTTTTGGGCTAATGATAAAACTAACAATAACACAATAAAACATTAATGCTATAGGCAGGAATGGGTCGAATGGGATAAACGCGAAATGGCGGACTTCATAAT
This sequence comes from Helicorthomorpha holstii, assembly GCA_013389785.1. NCBI lineage: Eukaryota > Metazoa > Arthropoda > Diplopoda > Polydesmida > Paradoxosomatidae > Helicorthomorpha > Helicorthomorpha holstii. Next base: position 1,145,752 of record JAAFCF010005748.1, read on the forward strand.
CTTTGCAGCAATGTGCAGACGAGAAAGCTAGTTAGTAAATAAATATATTTTAATTATTTTATTTCAAATACTGTAGTTTAAAAATAGCTAAGTCAAATGGCAATATCAATTTACTCAGATTGCATTACATTTAAATTATCCTTATTCTTTTGTTTGGTGACAGTCAAATAGCCCAGTCAGTAAAAGCATGGACTGGGAGTTGAGAGATTTGGAGTTTGAATCCCGACTACTGCCAACATGTGGAATCCCGACTCATCCAGAGGATGAAAATGGTCGGTGAACAGTTGAGTCATTGCAAAGCTGAATTGATAAATAAGAATAAGGAAAAATATAAAGAGGTATGATTGAGGTAAGGTAGGAGACGCAGGCAATTGCTTGGAAGCTCCATAACCCAACTGTTAAAGGATATACAGGAGGTGGAGAGTATGCAGAATTCATACCCCACTCATGTAATAATACCTGAAGACATCCAGCTGAAGACCACCACCTCCCAGTTCTAGTAACACTGGACAATACCAGTAACCCCAGTTCCAGTCACAGTGGACTATGGACAACCTGGCGCACTCCAAATTCAGGTCCACAACAACTTAACCTTATTGTACAAGCAGGGTTACACCTCAGCAGACTCTTTTATCTACAAGGGCACCCTGCTACAAGTTGAATGGTCTGCATTGACATGTAAACAACTTTCTCCAAAAACTACTAGTGGTAGTTAAATAGCTCAGTCAGTAAAAGTGTGGACAGAGAGTTGGGAAATTGAGAGTTTGAATCTTGACCACTGCCAACATGTGGAATGGATGATGGGTTTTTTCAACCATTCTTCCCTGGATCACCCCAGTGGATGGAAATAGTTAGGGGAATGGTGATATAGGTTGCAAACCTTCTAAATAATAATGTGGAAATAAAATGGAAGGAAAGCCATAGGCTGAATGCCTAAATGCTACATTGAAAAAACCACAATAATAATACACCTAAACCAGCTTATAGTGAATACTGGTTATAGTGAATTTTCGGTTATAGTGAAGTTTTCTTAAGGTCTTGGTTGGTCAGCTATTGAATCACATGTTAACTTTTCCCATTTATAGTGAACCTCTCTATAGTGAAATTTCGGTTATAGTGAAGATCATTTGATTATGTTTTGAGTAAATCTTCTCGGTTATAGTAAAATTTTAAGATTAACATGAGATTTACTTGAGAATTATATGAGATTTACATAGTTCTTTTAAAACAGCAATCCTATACATTTTAAAATTTTGGGGCATTTAAACTACTGTACTGTACTGACCTAGAATAATTGTATGAATAAAAATAAATCCTTTATTATCAATCAAAACTAATCTTTTCCTTTTAAGTCTGGTTTTTCCGCTTTACTAGTTTTTGAAAATGCCTAAAAACAATTCTCAGATTATAGAATTCCCAAATAACAATTGGAGGATTAGGATTTTCCTGGCTATCAAATTTAAAAGTGCAAAGTCGGACATACATTATCACTTAGGGAATGCAATTTCAGCTTTAAATACAAAATAATTTAACCTGAAGTTGTAAAAGGTCTTTATAGTACATTTGACTTCAAAGACTGTACATGGTTTGAGTAAAAAACAAAGAAATATTTTATGACTCTAGATTACATGCAGTTTTTAGTTTAGTTTTTTTACATTAAATTTTACATTGAAGTTATTTGAAGTAAAAAATTCAAGTAAATTTTCATCTCTTCTAAACAATTTTCAACAAACATTATGGCACCTATCAGAAATGCACTGAGTGTAAATCAAAAAATTGAAATTTAAAAAGAAGTGGATAGTGGAGTGAAACAAGTGAACTTAGCAAAGAAATATGGAATTGCAGCTTCAACCATCTCAGCAATTCTGAAGAATAGAGACAAAATTTCTGCTGAGTATATCAGCAACAAAAATGATAAAAGAAAAACAATTCGTGGAATTTCTTGTGAAGAAATTGAAATAGCTATTATGAAGTGGTTTAATAATGTAAGACAAGAAAATATTCCAATTTCTGTACCAATTTTACAGGAAAAAGCAAAGGAATATGCAGGTACAAGACTCAATTGTTTTTAAATGATAAAAAAATGCTTAAGCAAATGTGTAAAATTAAAATTTTTGTTTAAAATGGATTCCTACACATTTTGAGAGGCATTAGAAATTCAAAATATTCAAGTTAGTAATGGGTGGTTAGACAGATTGAAAAAAAAGATACAACATTTCTTGGTATATTGTTGGTGGAGAAAGTCAATCTGTTGATGAAAAATAGTTGAATCATGACAGCCAATTCTTTCCAGTCTCATTGAGGGTTATAATAAACAGGACATATTTAATGCTGATGAAACTGGTTTATTTTATAGACTTTTACCAGATAAAACTCTTGCATTTAAAGGTGAAACATGCAAAGGAGGAAAAAAGTCAAAGGAAAGAATAACAGTGCTTTTGGCTGCAAATATGGATGGCAGTGAAAAGTTGAAGCCCCTTGTAATAGGAAAATGAAAATTTCCAATATGTTTCAAACACACGGAATCTTTGCCATGTGAGTACAGCAACTCTAAAAATGCTTGGATGAACTCTCAAATTTTTTTAAAGTGGCTCCTTGATCTTGAAAGTAAAATGAAAAATGAAAACAGAAAAATTTTACTATTCCTGGACAACTTCAGTGCTCATAATCTAAATATTAAACTGGATTTTGTCAACATTAAATTTTTTTCAAAAAACACAACTAGCAAACTGCAACCATTAGACCAAGGAATCATCAGTACATTAAAAGTGTACTACAGAAAAAACGTTATTGGTAGACAGCTTGATGAACTGGAGTCACAGTCTAAGTGGCCAAAAATGGATTTGAAAGATGCTGTTAACTACCTTCATTCAGCATGGGAACAAGTGAAGCCATCTATTATTGCAAATTGTTTAAAAAAAGCTGGATTTAAAAAAGATGATGTATTCATTGAAGAACAAGGAATTAATTACAGTGAAGTAAATGTTGAAAATTGGAATGTGTTTAATGATGTAATTGGGTTGCCTCCAAATGTCACACTTGAAGACTACATTGCTGTAGACAATTATGTGTTTACATATGAAGAGTTAACTGATGCAAACATTCTAGAAAGTGTGAAAGATGTAACAATGGAAATAGACAGTGAAGATAATGAAATAGAGTTTTTAGAAACAGTTGAAAGTAAGGCACCAACAAGAATTGATGCAGTGAAAGCCATTGAAACTCTCACAAAATTTATTGAAACTAAACCAAATGTATCAGCTAATGTTTTTAAAGCTTTGTCAGAACTGGACTCCTTTCTTATTTTAAAGTCTTCAGGGAATCAACAATTACAGACTTTTTATTTATAATTAAAGTTGTAATATAAGTTGAAATAAATTTTAGTAAACATTGTTATTAAATTATGTGTTTATAAAGTAAAAAGTCGTTGAATGTGACTTTAAACATGTAATATGAGCGTAAAATGTATTTTAGTTTTTTTTATGCAATTCCGCTTATAGTGAATTTCGGTTATAGTGAAGTGTTTTGGCCGGTCCCTTGCCACTTCACTATAAGCGGGTTTAGGTGTACTACTTCATCTGTAATATGGCCAAGTGTATTTCACAACATGTTAAACACTCACCCAGTGTAATGATTGACCCAGCACAATGTGCTCCTCAGGTGTTGGATGTTTGTGTTTTATAAATGGAACATTTAACAGGGTTAAATATGTGGACATTATGAGTGACCATCTTACTCCCACACCACAATTTTATTTTGAGAATGGCGATTTCATCAATCAAAAGGCTGGAGCTCTATGTCACACAGCACAAGCTACCTAGGAATTAGCACAGACTTAAATCTGATTGATAACATTTGGCAATTATTGAAAAACAAAGTAAAAAATACTATAACAAATTCCTGGGGGTGGAAGTGGCCATTCAAAATGCTTGGTCAACAATCACAAAAGAAGATTGTATCATAATAAAACTTAACTTTTATCAATGCCAAGAAGAATTGAGGCAGCAATTAATATTTTGTCCAGCCACCTCTCAAATTAGTGTTAGTATCAAAGTATCCATAGTAGTGTCCCATAATGTACAGTTTCCATAATGTGATTGTCCAAATTTCTGTCTGATTCAATGTTTTACAGTCAACTTCAACAACATGCATTTTATCTGAATTATAGAGCTTTCTAAGATAACTTAACACCAATACAAAGAACTGTATATTCTAGTAAACTAGTCACTTTTTTATCCAGAGGTATTTTACGAAATGTTGGCAGCATTTTTTCAACTTCCAAAATGTAAATCAAGATAATGTATTTAAGGTAAGTAAATGGATTTAAAACTTGAACCACAATGACAAACAGTACCACTTGCATTCACTGAATACTGTTGTAGGAAGACCATGAGTAAAAGAGGGCGCTGAGGAGAGGTCACCTTGGGCCTTGACCTACTTTGAACATTTACCTGCATTTATTTTTGTTTTAGTTAGTTTGTTTTACCTTCTTCTATCGTTTGGCCCTTAAATCTCATGTAAGGGTACACATGGGTTTAGGCTTGAGTGTTAGGCAAAGTAAAACCAGAAAGTTTTGTTAATTAGTCAAATATTGTTTATTGTTGCTCATTTGATTTTGCCAAAAGTTCTTAACATTCATGTAAAGTTGCCATAAGTTGTTTGGCTTCAAATAAAAGTGTCTGAATCTCATTCATTCATTGAATTGGATTATTCATACCTCCACATGTTGAGGTGGCCAACAGTAGTTGTCCAGGCATTGATGCGGGAATGTCTTGGTTGTACACTAATCGGAAGAAATAAACCACAAGCTGAGAAGCGAGCAAAGTAGGTGATTATTCCAGATACTTATCTAAGTGCTGTTCATTTAAGTCCATAGAGAGGGTCCAATATCATGGGGTAGCCCTAAAGATAAAAGAAGATATTTAGCAATAACTAACAGTGATATTAAATTAACTTGAATAACATATTGATTTAAATACTTTATTAACATCAATAAACATGGACACTAATTATTACCCACAAGCAAGGAGAGTGTAGCAGCCATATTGTCATGTAAGATATCACAACTTTATGTACTGTATCATTGCTGATCTCTGTATGTCACATGTTAAATAATCATAATAGTGAAATTGAATTGATATTGTGTTAACACCGCATGTGATTGGTTATTTGCGCAAAGGTTGTGGAACATTTACCCATCACATAAACAAATCTCCTTACACTGTATCCAAGGCCAGCGCAACATGGGTTTTGAGAGTTCCCTTGAACTCGGCCCCACGCTTGGAGAGGCCCTACTGTCTACAAAATGACTTTTTTTTCAATTTTTGAACCTGGCCACGCACTGGCCCTGACTTTATCTACTGAAAAATTTTGTTTCACAACTACTGATGTCTGTGAAATACCTAGGTGAAGATAAAGTTTATACCACACATTAGACTTCACTGTATAAGGGGTTCACAGACTCTTTGTTGTGAATAATTGTAATTGATATATTGATGCCAATATTGTATCACTAGAAAAATATTTGGATATGTTGATCGCCTTTTTATACATTCAGAACAATCACTACTAAAACATTTTTACCTGATCTAACATAACATCTTTAATGTAATCCAGACTCCATGTAAGAATGTCTTTGTGGTGATTGCTCTGAACATAAACGAATGCAACTCACATATCATATTTTCTAGTGATACAATGTTGGCATCAATATATTGATGACATTATTTTTCATGACAAATAGTCCTGACACTGTACAAGGCCAAATAAAAGTATTTCCAGGTAAAGGAGGACAATCCCAAAACATGTACAGTAATTATTGCACATCTTTCAAATTCACTAGACCAGTTGGGTCACAAATGAACTTATTCTACTTTTGATCTTTAAACAGAGAAGCCATTAGTTTGTGCCAATGATTTGCATGGAGTCTATGGATGACTAGCTTAATGATCGCTCATGGTTAAGCTACATCTTAAACTCAACTTCTGCTCACTACTCGTATCACTAACAAAATAACGCGATACGTCTTTTACATTTTGAAAAATCACCACTTATTGTTTTTGTAATTTCTTTCATTTTAATTCGGTTAAATTAGTCAGGTTAACTTAGTCATTTTTCTAAGTTAGGTTAGTTAAAAGTAGGTAGTCTTTTTACCACAAAAAAGACATGAGTCGTACTTTACACTGAGCACTTGCAAAGTTTTGGGATTGGATTTGGAGCGTTTAGGTGAGCAGACAATGAGCGGATCGTAAGTAGGTCATCCATCAACCACATGCAATTCTTGGCGCAAACTAATGGCACATTTTAACCCTTCATCGAGCATGTCAAACATTTTTCAAATTCGGGCGCGTTTCATCAAATTGATACCCATTTAAAAAATTAATAAAAAATTAATTGTACAATTTTGTGTGAGAAAATTTGATTAAAACCAATAATTCAAGTACTAAAAAGGTTTCTCTACTGGCAAATAAAACAAATATTAGTTAAAAATATTATTTTAAATAAATTACTAACAACCCTATAAAATAGTATTTTTTTCCTCTTCTCTTTTTGATGTTACAGCATAGTCTACACATGGTGTAAGGAGATTTTCTTCTAAGTTAGTAAAGGTTCGACGACCTTTTAGTGAAAAACTAACTTAAGGCGGCTCGCGACTAATAACGATATTATTTCAATGTTATGCTGATACTAACCCGCCGCGAATAGGGATCAGCAATGATAAGGTACTAACGGTTATGTCAAATTACACTACAATATGGCCGCTCTCCTTGCTCGTGGGTATTATGTTATGTTCGCGTTTGATATTTCTCTGATTAACTAATTTATTTCGCAAATGTTCACTGTTATTTAATGATGAGTTTTATTAACGCTCAATTCTTTGTCCTTAGGGCTACCACGTGGTATCGGACCCTCGCGTTATTTCACTTAATTTCGTTGAAGCTACGCAACCACTTAGATAAGTATAAATGTCACTTACTTTTTGTAGATCACTCAGCTTGTGATTTATTTTACTTATTAGGTACCTGTCGTATCCTCTAGTTGATGTGGATGATGTATTCTGATGACTATTAACTCGCCACATGGGTACACGCTAGTAATCCAGACCACTAAGTAATTGCACCAAAACTTATTTATTTTAACTAATGCTTATAGCAACGTAAATATGTATTCAACTGATAAATGAACTTTAAATGAACAGAACAATAAATGATACTTTTAAACTAACTAACATTCAACTTCGAATTAAACCTAGTCTACTAACGATCCTAATTCATGAGTATCCTCACAAGGAATCAAGGACCATAAGGTAGCATAGGTAAAAAACGACTAACTATTTTTAGTAAGAAATGAAACGATGAAAGCACGTATGTGGGTCACTGCCCCAGGCGCTATAATTGTTTTTTACTTTTTCTCCACTGAGGGTCTTCCTACAATGGTACTCGTTTTGCATGCCATGATAAAAATTACTATAACTTAAAAAATTATGCATTACTGACACTCTACTTGTAATCAAAATGTAGAGGAGACTAAAAAATGAGACTACTGAAAAATTGGGGCAGTTAACTTTTGTGTTCTAAAAGTTATATACAGAAAAGTAAAGTGGATATCAATTTGTATAGGAGCGCCCAACGAAGGGTTAAACAGACTTTAGCCCTTAGCACCATCTTTTGAGCAAACAATAAAAATATTGAAAATGCAAATCTACTGAATAACACAGTAGAAGGTGCCTCATTTGAAAATTAAGGGTTTCTTACAATTACATACCATTTTCATTTTAAACTACAATAAATAAAAATTTTAAAAGCTTTTTTTTAAAAAAAATCATTTACTGAGTATTTTCTACTGCTCTTATATTACCAGTACTTACCAATTTACAGAAGCTATTAGAAACTGTCCGAATCAAAATGAGGTGTATGGATGACCGCTCTTTGTTGAGCAACAATTTTATCTCAACTTCAGCTCACTACTCGTATCACTAACAAAATCGCGATACGTCTTTTACGTTTAGAAAAATCACCACTAAGACGTTTTTATAGCTTCTTTCGTTTAAATTTGGTTAAATTAGTCAGGTTAACTTAATCATGTTTCCAAGTTAGGTTAGTTAAAAATAGGTAAAGTCTTTTTATCACAAAAAAAACATAAGTATTCTACACTGAGGGCTAGCAAACTGTTGGGATCAATTTTGGAGCATTGAGGTGAGTGGACCCTAAGTAGATCATCCTTGACACCATGTTGATTCGGACACATGCCATTAGGTACCGCCAGACTCAACATGGGCTCTATAGATGACTTACTTAATGTCCGCTCACCTCATTCTCCAAAACTGATCCCAAAAAGTTTTCAATCGCTCAGTGTAAAGTACAACGCAGGTTTTTTTTTGGTAAAATGACTTTACCTATTTTTAACTAACCTGACTTATAAAAATCATTAAATTAACCTGACTAATTTAACCTAATTAAAACAAAAGAAATTATAACAACGTATTAGTAGTGATTTTTCTAAACGTAAAAGACGTATTGAGATACTGTATTTTGTTAGGTTCTAGGGGTATATGCTGCGAACAACATGACCCAAGAAAAGATGACCCAGAAAAACATGATGCGGAAAAAAGTCGCCCTAGTGTATGTTTACCTCCTACATTACATCTCTATAAAATATGTGAGGAGCACCGACCTCCAGCCGGTTCATTATGTTATGTTACTTTGAGTATATTCATTATTTAGTATGTTCATTATGTTACTTTAAGTTTTTAGTAGTTTGTAGGATGCTGTAGTTAGCATTGTAGTTCTGAATAAAATCGTTATGTTAAATAAAACGCATGTCTAATAAATCAGATAAGGGATAAAGTTGCAGGTACCAATCTGGGGAGAGAGCCTTAAGGTATACCCGTTATCTTAGTTAGGAGACCCCGTTGGGTCTACCAGCAATAAGTAAAGGTGTACGACCTAAATTCAGGCAGTCTATATTTTGCATTCACATCAGCTTGTGTCCCTTCGAATTGTGGGAAACATAAGCCAGTGGATTCCAAAGTTAGATTTAGTGATAATCGAAATCTGTGATATTGTTGCAGAATTACCAGAGTTAGTCAAGTGAGATAGTCGAATTATTAAGCATCTATTGAGTTTAAGTTCCTGTGATTGTGTTGGAAGAGATTAATACGTTGGAGTTAGGATATTCATGTACTAGGAGTTGTGATAGACCTTATAATAACATTATTGGATATTTGTATCACAAAAATAAACTGTGTTATAACCATATATATATGTCTCTGGTGTAAGTTTTTACCTTGTGCGTTGGCGGATGTCAAAGGATTGAAGATTGCTGAAATAAGATAACAAACTAACCACAGACAAGGTAAGCCCTATCCAATTCATTCATTTCAAGGCACTCGTAATAGGCCTAACCTCGTGCGAGACCCGGTTAAGCTCATGCCCATCTAACTGTGATGAATATCTTAAAAGTAATTATATAGCGAGATAATAATATTGAGCCCGGGCTCTTATAGACCAAAGCTAATTTTACATCGAACTTTATTACGAACTCATTGAGACACCATATTACTCAAAGAACCTACGAAAAGGTCGACTACAATTAACCCTAACCGCGTGGTACCCAGAGGGGTATCTTAATAAGGTCAGTGACCTACTTCTAAGCATACAGTACCTCAGACTTGCTACACCTCGAGAAGGACGTTGACCTATTTTACATCAGTGACGTCACCGGAAGTGACCTATTAGACCCCGTTAGTCCTGAACAGTATTATAAGACAGATTTATATCGCTGAGTCCCAAAGTCGATCTTACAAATACATCTCGAGAACGTTTTTACGTTTATGTCTTGGTGCATTTCAAGATGTTTTAACGATGTCTAAATGTTTTAAGATCAATTGCAGATATTAATAGCATTTGATTGAAATTGTTAAAACCATCGACTTATTTTACATTCAAATTAATCAGTACAAAGACATTTCTATCTAATTTAAACTAACCTAACCTAACCTGATCTAAACTAACCTATTCTAAACTAACCTAATCTAACATCATTAATTGTAAAAATGTCTGTGTTGTGATTGATTAGAAAGCTTGTGAACTTGTGGGGCGGACGCCAAACATTGGGAAACACGGCTTTAAAGCGTCTTTAAATGCATCAAGACCTAAATGTAAAAACGTCCTCGAGATGTTTTTTCTAGAGTTGTAATGTAGTAGGTAAACATACACGAGGGCAACCCATCTCCGCGTCATGTTTTTCTGGGTCATCTTTGCTTGGGTCATGTTGTTCGCGTCATAGACGCCAGATACCATTTTGTTAGTGATACGAGTAGTGAGCAGAAGTTGAGCTAAAATTATCGCTCAACGAAGAGCGATCATTAAGCGTGTCACCCATAGACCCATGTTGTGGCTGGCAGTTTCTAATACATGTAGCTTCTGATTCGGACAGTATCTAATTACGCAGCCCTGTAAGGGCCACGACTTGTTTTCGATATCTCGGATATTATTTCAGATGTTGTTTTCACATCTCAGATATTATCTCATTTATGAGCCACATCTCAGATAATATCTCAAATAATATCTCGAACATTATCTCAAATAATATCTGAGATATTATCTCAGATAATATCTCACCTATGAACCACATCTCAGATATTATTTGAGATATTATCTGAGATTTGGTCCGCAATTGAGATAATATCTCAGATATTATTTGAGATAATATTCGAGATATTATCTGAGATGTGGCTCATAAGTGAGATAATATCTGGGATGTGGCTCATAAGTGAGATAATATCTGAGATGTGAAAACAACATCTGAAATAATATCCGAAATAATATCTGAGATATACAAAACAAGTCGTGGCCCTTGCGGGGCTACGTATCTAATGGCACGTCCAATTTACGTTTTGGTGGCGTCCTCTAGTAACAGCGAAAATATTCTGTATGAATTCCCTATGGTGGCTGGTGCGAGTGTTGAATACACAGTACAGTATAACCAAATAAAACTGAAAACATTCAATTATTAAGAATAGCTGTTTGTCTACAGGTCGAATAAACCGGTGCAGTACACGTGTAAAATGAGTGCCCGTCAAGTTATTAAAGCTGTCTTGATCGATTTAAGTGGAACTCTGCATATCGAAAGTTTAGCTGTAAATGGAGCCGCAGACGCATTAAATAAGTATTAAAGTTATTCTCAATGTTCTTAATTAAACTTTGGCATTCGATTAAAATTAAAACAGTATTTTGATTGTAAAGGTTGCGAGCCACAGGGGTTAGTATACGATTTGTGACAAATACAACAAAGGAATCTAAAAGAGTCTTGTATGAGCGTTTGAAGTTGATGGGATTTGTACTACAATCTTCAGAGATATTTACGTCGCTAAATTCAGCTCGTCTATTAGTTGAAACTCGATCGTTGAGGCCTTTGTTGCTTTTAGAGGATGGTGCTTTGGAAGATTTTCAAGGTATAGTACCGGTAAATCAAAGCCAAAACTTTGTTAAGAGCTGACTTATACGATTCTACCCTACTAAAGGTATTTCTTCCAATGATCCTAATGCAGTCGTCGTGGGCTTAGCACCAACTAAATTTAATCATCCCACGATGAATTCAGCATTTAGGTAACATTAACTTATTGTATCTAATTGTTTTTAGAGTTTTATAGAGGATGATTGTCGATTATATGGTGTGAACTGTAAACC
>JAAFCF010005748.1:1161131-1205105 GCA_013389785.1 Helicorthomorpha holstii
AGTTTTATAGAGGATGATTGTCGATTATATGGTGTGAACTGTAAACCAAAAAAAGTAATCGTTTTGCTGTTAAGTTGTAATAGAGAATTAGAAATGAATGAAGACCAACTCACGATTAGTCGACTGGGTAATATTAGCAGTGGAAGAAATACATGAAAGTTGGTTTATTTTATTGATAAAATTTTGAAATACAAGAATACGAGGAATTAGAAGAGTAAAATGATTTTGGTCTAGTGGTTTTTGCTGAAATTTAATTTAGATGCTCTGGGTTTGTGTTGTATGTAAAGTGTTTCTCAACTACTCGTATAATAGAAAGTGAAGAAGTGCATTTTTTTTTTCGGACTCAGCAAATTGCATAAATATATTGGATAAGAATTTCGCATAAAATATTAATATTATAGAGGATGATGACAAACTACCATTTAGCAAGATTTTCTCTACGAGTTGAACAGTTTTCGAATACTGTGAGTGTGTCTCAAAATTAATTTTCTTTATAAATTATTGATTTTATCAAATGTAGTGTATTATTAGGTTAAACGTTATGCGCATAATGAAAATATAGTGAATTGACTTGCATTTTATAATTGTTTTTTTTTTATTTTTAATGCAATGTAACACCGAATTCACCCATTAAATAATCGTGTTGCAGAAGCGTTATTCTAGGTTGGATTCACGATTATTTTAATCATTTTAGATTTAAATTACCTCTTAGAAATAGTAAGAAATTAATTAAGCTAAGCTAGATAGATGACGATATTAACTTAATTGAAAAGACTGAAATTAACGTTATCTATTAGCAACAACCCAACTTTGTTGTTAAAACAATAATTTATCTGAAAAGAAGTTTATTAGGAAGCTATACATTAAAAAAGCGTAAATAAACTCTTAAAAATGGGTATTTGCACTGCGATTTTAACCAAATAACCTACAAATCATCATATTAATTATTTATGGAAAAAACATTGATTTTGTGTCACACTCGCATTCTTGGAAAAATCTCGCATATAATTACAGTATGTTATAGTATCTTACTCCAGGGTGATCATAAGATATGTGTTAACGTAACCAAAATAGTGAAATATTGAATGAAAACGTAATTTATTACCGTTTCTTTATTAATAATTTTTGTCCATAAAGAAACGAGACGAATATGTATTGTGAGTAATGCGATATATTTCCGTTTTTTTATTGATAATTTCTGCCAGTAAAATACCTAGATAAATCTTACTGGTAGAAAATCTAATTTATTTTAGTTTCATTATTGCCAATACATATATCTATCTTATTAAAAGACAAGCATGATTTTTTTCCAACAGCATAGCTCCTGAACGGCTAATCGTAGAAATATGGTTAAGAGCTCATTTTATTCAGTTCGGCGTGTAGGAGTGCCTTTTGAAGGTCTCATTATTTCATTTGCAACTCAAAAATAAATATTGGCCATCAAAGTGGCGTTTTTGGCCCATAGACTTTTGCTGGGAGGAATAGAACACAGTACTCAATGTGTGACGTTGCACGCGGCAGATTTGAATTGAGTGCATTGAGCGGACAAAGAGCGCCGAAGGGTTTATTGCTCTTTTTAACTCCAACTCGCACCTTCCACTGCCAACAGAAACCAAATACAGTATTCCCTTAGCGCCAATTACAATTTCTGATTTACGGTCATTTCTAATTAAATTTGTAATATTTAACCAAATTTAAATTTTGATTGTTTTTCAGATTAACAACACAGTGCTTCTATAAGCAAATTGATTTGGTAATTCTTTTAAGTGAGAAGTACATTTCAGTGTATAAGAAAACGTTCAATTACAAGCTGAAAATGTTGCTTTATTTATGATTTTATCTAATATAGAGATTCTATATAGACTGAAAACCGTTACAATGTCAGCACATATGTAAACGTCTGGGTAAGGTTGGGTTAGGCTAGGTTAATTTAATCAGGTTAGGTTAGTTTAATTGGGTTAGGTTAGTTTAATCAGGTTGGGTTAGGTTAGTTTAATCAGGTTGGTTTTGGTTAGTTGAATTGGGTTAGGTTAGTTTAATTACGTTAGGTTAGTTTAATTACGTTAGGTTAGTTTAATAAGGTTAGGTTAGTTTAATCGGGTTAGGTTAGTTTAATCAGGTTGGGTTAGATTATTTTCATCAGGTTGGGTTTGGTTAGTTTAATTAGGTTAGGTTAGTTTAATCAGGTTTGGATAGGTTATCATTAAAGCCAAATAAATGGTAGCGTAGCGCCACAGGGCCTCTCGTAGTATATGATCACATATTTTTATCAACCTGTATTTTTATATTTCTTTTGTGTATTTCTTTTTTGATAATTTACAGTGGATGATGACAAAATATAGTTTTCCAAGCTTGGTTTTTTTACTCAAATTTATCATATTATTCATCATTCAAATTCATCCTAAATATTTTTAAAAACAAATTTGCTGATACATTATTTTGTTTCTTTTTTGTATCTGCATGAGTAAAAATGTTATTTTGTTGGAGTGAATGTTGTCTTGTACATAATTGTTACAGTACTGTATTAAATAATTTAGATTGATATTAAATGGAGCTGAATTAATTGCCATTCATAAAGGATGTTACTACCAATGTGGTGATGGATTATCCCTTGGTCCAGGACCGTTTGTTGTTGCGTTAGAGTATGCCACTGATAAAACAGCAATTGTTGTTGGGAAACCTGAAAAACAGTTTTTCTTAAATTCGCTTTGTGGACTTGATATCCGGCCTGATGAAACTGTAATGATTGGAGACGTAAGTGATGTTTTTAAATTTGTTTAAATGATTATGGCTTGTTTCTATTTATTATCAATTCAATCTATTGGAAAGGACGCACGAGATGACGTCCAAGGAGCACAACTATCTGGAATGATCGGAATTTTAGTTAAAACTGGTAAATTATACATCACTTTTGTGTACATTAGATAAACGGTATTAAATATTAATTCACCTATAATATATTTAGGTAAATATCGTGAAGGAGACGAATTTAAATATCAGCCGCCGCCAAATTATGTCACGAATGATTTTCCATCGGCAGTACATCATTTGCTTTCAACTTTCAAACTGGAATCCCGCAGTTGATTTTATGTTCTCGATGATATTGCTTGTACATAGTAATTTTCTTTTTGATTAAGTTAAATCTAAAACTTATGTTTACCAAAAGTTACAATAAACTAATAAATTTTGTGATTAGCATTCATGGCAACGTCAATCGGGGTTTTCAAGGTTGTTCAATGATAAAATGTTCGTAAATAACTTTAAATTTGTTAGATTGTAACAGTCAATAAAAAAAATAATTTCATTTAATAATAAATTTCATATAGCCCAACAATGATGCTTTTGTGATTGATTGGCATTTGGATTTAACCACCTGCTGTTTCAATCACAAGTTAGTTTTGAAAGCCATTATAAAAGCTGGTAAAAAAAAAACTGATCCCAGTTTAAAATTGACTTTTAAAAAATACAAGTTTTTTATTTGTTGCTATAGTAATTTAAATACATTTTTTAAACTAGTATTACGTTCTGGCTCCAGTTGAGACGTTGCGTTTCAAACTCAACTCTTAAAAAAAACCAAAATCATCAATATTAGCCATAAACGCCTCTGCATGCAAATTTCGTTAATGCCATTCTATTTTCATTGAAATCCGCCATTCATAAATAATTTGATTATCTCGATTATACAATTTCTATCGGATTTTTTCTGTAATTTGAAACTGAGACTTTTGCCGCAGTTTCAAGCGTTTTTTCGTTGATGTCTAAAATTTTCGTAAATTTATGGTGGAGCAAGATTTAAAAAGCTAATCTTAATTCTAGGGGTCACCCTGATTTGAACCGGGGACCTCTCGATCTGCAGTCGAATGCTCTACCACTGAGCCATACCTCCTTACATCAATTTCTTGCAGTTTAAACGTTAATATACTTTATCTATTTGCTAAAAACCAGCTACATTGGCTACTGTTACTGACTAACTTTTCATATGCTTAATTATGCCAAATTAAAAGCAAGTAAATAAGATAATGAAAATGTAGCTGCTGAAGTGGCAAAATTTCACGATCTTCTATGAAAAACCTTTCCTTGCCCTAGATAAAGCAGTGTTAAAATTCAGATTCCCAATTTCATTTAATAATAGTACATGGACGCCTACAGAAAGGGTCAAGAGAGGGCTAATGACCCTCTAATCAACTTTGGAATTAATTTTGTTTGAATTCTTATATTTTGGTGTAATTAGTTAATTGGAGTTGAAAAAAAGTTTTCATAATCAAACAATAAGCAGCTGCTTATTGCCGGACGCTGTCCCATGAGCCTCTAGAGGCTCATGGGACAGCGCCCGGCTGGAGTGAAGAGGAACATATATAGTTTCGCTGACGCTAATCACTATTTTATTTTACAAGTTCGTAATTTTAATGTATGTTTTTGAAAAAGTAGGAACTATTATATAAACTACAGTATATATCTTTGGCATCTACTAATGCTCAATGAAATTGAAGGGACAATGGTTAAGCTTATTGATGTTATTTGAGGGTTGCTAGTATTAGGGTCGGTGTGACTTTTTGCGGGGCCAATGTAAAAATTGTTTTAAAAAAAATTCTTAAAAAATCCTCATTTTCTAAGACCGTGTGGCCGGGTGCGTTTTTTTATGAGAATTTTGGTGTCCGGATAGAACCTCGTCAAAAAAAAAAACCTCGTCGATGCATCGTTATCGTATTGTATCACTAAGAAACTATCGCGATACGTCTTTTACGTTTGAGTCGTTCATAGGCAAAGTGAATCAAGTCACATAAAAGTGATTCCGAGATATTTGGAGGTAAAGTTGACGCGCTGTATTTTCCGATCCAAATCAGATTTTTGTGTAGAAATTGTTTGTAAATTATTATTACACTTCAACTTAAATTTGTTGGTCATTTTAGTGATTATATCTTCACTAGTAATTAAATGGTGAGCATGCAAACTTGAAAATGTGGACTTCATTCATCTTGCCACGGAAATAAATTGTATTTTCACGTTGAGTCAAAGTGAATTAGGTCCACTTTCTATTATGAAATCGCGAATATTTGTTAAAATAATCAATAATTAAGAATACAAATAATTAACTTAATGATTTTTAATACATTACTGCAGTATAAATGAGTTAATTCGGGTTAATTTACTTTCTGTTTGAATTTTTCTCCCTTGTGTAATACATTAGCTTTGGTATTGCACGGAATGATTTAATTGTGATCAATTATGCTAAAGAAATGTAATTTTTATGTTTACTACGTGAATCCATGACTGTTAAAATGAATTGTGATAATTAGAAAATACTATATACCGGGTAATATTTGTAAAAGATTTGTTTATTTCAAGTGCTATTCATTTGACCGTTAAAAGTGACGTCACACCCATGCTATAGCGAATGGAGATGGACTTAATCCACTTTGCCAAAAGATATATTTTTAAATTCTTTCACAAGCAAACACGTATAAGCACCATTTTAGAGTCAAAAATTAAAGTTATGACAAAACGCTTTATTGCATTAGAAAGATATGCAAATTTTGCATTTTATTACATGTCTATCTCATTTTTTTTGAAAATGTGACTTGATTCACTTTGCCTATGAACGACTCGTTTAGAAGAATCACCACTTAGACGTTTTCATAATGTTTTCGTTTTAATTAGGTTAGATTACGTCAGGTTAATCTAAACATTATTTTAAGTTAGGTTAGTTATAATTACGTAAAGTTTGTTTTCCTTGTTAAAATTTTTAAAGTTTTTCTGATCATTATAGATGTATTGCGATATTTTCATAGTGTTACAATACGATAACGATACATCGACGAGGGTTTTTTTTTGACGAGATTCTATCCGGTAACCCAGAATTTAAAAAAAAAAGTTTTTTTTTTTTAAAAATTCTAAAAAAAATTTTTTTGTTCAATGTTTGCAACAGGCCACGCAAAAAGTCATTCCGGCCCTGGGTACCTAAATGATATTTAACCTGTGATTTTAACTTTTGTAATCTTCAACTAGTTTGAACTCCCTTAGGAAGACGTTTACTGCATCAATCCACTAGATGGCACTAATACATTCTTACATTAGTCAGTAGAATTTGATTTTCTATAATAGCGGTAATCTTAAATTACAAAAAAAAAATTAAAACAATTTCGGCAATTTATAAGCATGAAAATGCTACAAAAATAATAAAACGATGCCCTGCAGAAATTTAAAATGTTAAAACTGGATTCGAGCTAATCATTTAAATTCCTAAGGCTCAATCAAATGTATTTATAAAAATAGATGCCAATAAATAAGCTTTTCATGATTGTCACATTGCTCGTGCATTACAACCAATCGCGATTTTCCAATAATTCCTTTCGGAAATCATTGTACTTGATGCTACAACAGTGGTGCATGATTTAAAAACGTTTTGACCCTGCGTTTGAAAATAATAAAGAGTTCAGTGCAAGCCGAGTTAATATCGTGGCTAAGGTGAGTAATAAAAGAAGGAAGGGGAGGAGCTTCCTGATTTAAGAAAAGAGTTCACCGAACTTACTTCTCGTCAACAACCCTTTCATTATCTGCATTTTTGCATATATAATTAAAACTTGTCCGCCCACCGATACCGAAAAATAAGTTACTATGTATTCTTGAAACTCTTGTTTCAAAAGTAAAACGATTGTATCACTTATTTGAATGTTTTGTCCCCTTTCAATCTAATAATTATGTGTGTTATCATGATTAAAAAAGTCAAGAATAGTTAAGTGTAACTAATGTTAATAAGTTAGAAGTCAAAATATCAAAAAAGAAAAAGAAAGAAATATGAAATTTGTCTTAAGATTTTATTTATTCGATACCATTTTTCTAAAACTTTAATTATATACTGAGCATGTCTAAACATTCAAAACACAACTGGACAAGTAGTTAGAATTTATAGAAATGTCTGCTGCGTTGATAAAACGATAAATTGTCGTTTTCCACAACAAAATAATAAAAGTTAAGGTGACTGGGTGACCTGGTCAGTAACCACTAACCAGGTGAGAAGACGAATTCATAGCCAGACGATTGATGTGCCAAATGATCAATAATCAATTTTGATGACAATGCAACTTACTGGGGAATACTTTTAAAAATTGTTCAAACACTCTATTCAATGAAGGATTTTAAAAGATATTGATGCGTTGAAAAGGTCATGGGCGTGCACACAGATGGATTCGCTGAGCCACTGCAATCATTTCATTGTTAAGCATAATAACATAATATAAACATTGGGCTGCTGGCTTATTAAAGATTTATCCTTTATAACTTAGTTCGATACTTGTGTCATTGTGTGTATCGATGTATTATTATTTGATGATGTATAATATACAGTTTAACTTTTATTTAGTTGGATATTGATTAGCCAGAACAAACCAAACGAGATGAGTTCACTGTCTTCATAATAAGTTATTATCTCCTAAGACGTTTCTCCCAACTCCAAACCCATAAACCGGTAGAAAATACTTCAAATAGATTTCTTCTTGTAAGCGTTTCTGGGGATAGAATTTGAATTATTATTATTACATAAAAAGCAGCTTATAAAGGAATCATTGCACAGCGCTTTAGCAGCATCATTCTGTATAAAAATAACATAATAAATCATGGCATTAAAAACAAAGATGCCGAAATAGTCTTTATCGGCTGCATTACGTTTTTATAATTTCATTGGTTTTGAAAAAAAAAATACAACAATCATTTTAGCCATCTTGAGCCATTTTCCAAAACAAGAATTAGACAAAACAATAATTGCACTTTCAAAACAATAACGATTTTTATTCCTAAAAAATTCGTTTAAAAATAATAGTATTAAATGATAACGACTTAAAAATCGATGTTTTATCAAATTCATGTACATTATCGGCATTCTATTTCCTTGATAGCTGGTAACAAAATATTTAAGTTTCTATGGTTATTGATTACGACGGTGCTCGAATACGCCCATGTAATAAAAGACCAATTAGTCGTGGTCTTTACTCCTTTGTCACTACAAATACAAATATTTCCATAGCAAAACCAATTTTTTATGATTTATTTGGACTTTTGTAAGTTAAAATGTCGTTTTAACATTTATTAGCGTATATTTTTTTTGATGTACAGTATAAATAGGTTCGATGATTCTTTACTACTTTTGTTTGGCATTTAAAAAGCCTATTTTAAATAAAATCTCACATAAAAAGTTTGTTTACTAAACGATTGATTGGCTAATATATCATATTATTTTGTTATGAAGAGGATTCACCAGTCAGTGTGCAAGTCATTGCATTAGTTATTTATTAAATTGATGTAACTACTACAAATAATTTGTTTTCAAGAATAATTTACATTTGCAATTTTTTCTACCTTCAGTTAGTCCTTTACGTCAAATTGGTGTGGGTCCATAAACATATAAACTTACACAATCTAAGTTATTATTAGTATTTTAGTTTATCAAATCTTATATTTATAGTCTTATAGGCTAAAGTTTAAAGCTCGAATAAACGCTTCTACTGTGGTTGATAAGGTCGTAGTGTAGCATTAGCAGCAGCAAAAATGTTCTCGCCAACACATGATATTGTTGTGTATGGCTGAATTGGCATTTTAGCAAAAGCCTGAAATTGCTATAAATAACTTAAATGATCATAAAGTATGAAATCGATTAGTACACAGCCAAGGTTTAACTAATTCACTCGTTTTAATTTGTTATTAAAGGAAGGGTTAAGAGAGCCATAACTTTCTATCTCCCAGATGTGCTCTATTTATCAATTATTTCAAGTTCATTGAAGAACATTCATTTAATAAGCTCATTGCTTTTAAGAAAGTAATATCAAATTCTCATTGTCCTTAATAGGATTTTCTATTAACCAACATTTCCATCCACTTTTTTTTTGCTGGTAAATTTTCTAATTTATAAAAGTTTAATCTCAATAATTAATTTTTAAAATGGCAATTGATTTTGTATAATGTATGTAAAACGTTGTTAAATGACTATTAAAAAATAAATCTATTGATAACAAGTGTAAGTTGGAAATAGATTTAAATATGATTCGTTAATGAATTCTAATAAACAGAAACATATTCTGATATTATGCTTATCAAGAATTCATTTCGTCTCCTTTCATTATTAAACCAGATGTTATTAAACAATAACATATGCAACACACGTATGCATAGAAATTTTTTAAAAAAATTATATAAATTTTATTATTCCAAGAAAAGAAGAGTAAGTCAGAAATATTTGGGATTGTAATTTTTTAAACCCTTGTATGGATTACATGAGTCGGTTAGACTCTTTAAAAATTTTGATATTAAATAACTAAATTATTTTTGGTCCAATTTTTTTATGAATTTTTGTAATTTTCAATTAAAGTCTAATTAAATAAATAGTCGATTACAAAATGTTACAAATAATTTAATTAGTTAGCTACACATTGTCAGCTATTAGTCAGTTTATAAGGACAAAATGTTTGTCAGCAAAGTAATCAATTACATTTAAGGTAAAATTATACCAGTTATTTCAATCTACAAAAAAATTATAAACTAAGTTGTATTAATGTTTATTAATTCTTAAAAAAATTGAAATAAATTTTATTAAAAGTTATGGAAGACAAAGAACAACTTATTTGTCAATTAAGCCCTTGAAATATGTTCAATTTATATATGACAGTCCATACAATATAATCGTTTCTAAGCTGTATAAAATATTTGATAGTTGACACAATTTAATTGTGCTTTTTATAAGCGCTGAAGTTGTATTAAATTTCCTATGTGGCACATTTACCCATTTTATTCCATTGGAGTACAATAGACTTATGTTGTGTGTTTTTGTTATGTGAATAACTTGTTTGGAGAAAAATAACATTGAAATAATTCGAATAACGTAAAAAAAATACCTTAAACTTTAGTCAGATGAAATGATTGATTTCATGTCAAACCAATTAATTTAAAATGTTAAAACAAATTATTTTCCTAGTATTGGTATTCTCGTCGATAATAAAGTATTCTTAAAAGTCAACATATGTTTTACAACCAAATCGGAAACCTAACAATTAGAAGCAATTTCAAACAGCATATATTCGTTTATGGTATTATTGTATTATCGTAATAATATAATTAGTGTAATAAGTGCAGTACTGATTAAATGAACAATAACAAATCAAATTTCTTTAAAACATTATTTTAATTAATGTTAGTAAGTAATGACTAAACTTAGTTGAATTAATAAGTGTTCGTAAACAAGAACAGCATACGGTAATTATTGTTATTAAAATGTATCAGGTAGCTTTTATGCATAGCTCACTAGTTGCTGATTATTTATAAAGTTAGCAATAAGTTGTAAGAGATTTCAAAATTGGGACTAAACACGCAATTAGCATGATGATGACATCAGTTTAGCATGTTCAGTACCACCCTTTAAAATTATTAAAGATTCGTCATACTACAGTGTAAACCGTTAACCCGAAACATATACAGTATAACTGAAATATTTTCTCGTGTTAAAGAATCCAAATATTAAAAAATATACTCACCAAATCACCCACAAAATCTTTTCCTGCTAAGCGATTTTGGTTTTGTGTTATATAGTTATTTTTGGTCATTTTTTTTCAATAACATAATTTAACTGAATCTCATTTCAGATCAGAAACTCACGTTGATATGGAAATGAATGTTTCATCTTTGTCATAGCCATAAGGAAGTTATTTGTTTAGATAAAATATATTATAGATAAATAAACCCAAAACAATTACCAAAAAATACACAAAATAAATGCTATTTTTAAACTATTTACCAGACACTCAAAAATACAGATGATTGTAATAACTTGTAACGATAACAGTTGCACTATAAACCTCAGCAAAAAATGTCATACAGTAGGTGTTTTATCATGTTTATTATCTTATTGTTTCGTTTATATAAAGCAATGTTTCCCAACCTTTGTTGTGCATGTCTTACCTAAACTTTTCTAAAATTATTATGCTCTCCACATCAACATATACTGCCCATAATTTATAATATTCAAAAATTGAATTGGTCACCAAACACCAACATAGTGGGAAACTGAAATTTAATGCATTGAAATCCTGATTTCGAATTCAAATTCTGAAAATTAAATGCATTCAAATCCCCATTTGGGTATTTGAATCTATTTTGAGTCCAATTCTAAATAATTGAGTCCATTTTAAGTTGAATTTTGAATATTTGAGTTCAATTTTAAGCCTAATTTTGGAAATTTGAGTCCATTTTCGATATGCCCTCTTTCACAATCAAATTACGCCCTCGGTGGGGCGTGGGCCCCGCCTTGGAAAACACTAGTAAAAAGTCATCTAAGCTAAGTTCAGCTTTCCCAGCATTTAACCTTAGATGAGTTATCACTACACGTGTCATTATAATACATCGATTACAAACTATTACAAATGATATATAACTAACGATAAAAACAATTCTGAATGTTGTTGATTTTATTTTCATTTTCAGTTGCCTAGTTTTTTTTTTAATTTCCATCACGTTCGTTTCATTACTGTTTGCTTTATACTGTACAGTAAAAATCGATTTATGACCTCTCAGAACACAACCATCATTTTGATGTGTACGTTCTGTTTACCGAAGTATATTTGTAAAACAAAAATATTCTCTAAATGTACAAATGCATTATTTTAAAAGAGTGACAATAGAAATTCGAGTTCATGCAATTTATTCACGTATTTTCATGACACCTATAAACCCTCACATAATGCAGTGGCATAACTTTCAGTTTGTGCATTGATTTTGACCGTATCTTCTTCCTTCACTATCCACCCCCAACCCAACTCCACAAGCCTCACTCTATCATCTTTTTTTCCACTCATTAACTCCTAATTTTAATGCATTGTCATGTACCTTGCAAACCTAAGTGTTTCTATTTTATACAGAGCTTCATGCAAAGTAATAAAACAATTGTACTTGTATTCAATGGAATACGATGCTGTACACTGCACTTTCACTATGTTTGCTCGTGTTCATGCTCTGTACTTGATAAAACTACGGTAATGGAACCATTTCATATAAAAAATGATTTCCGAAGATTTCACCACCAGCATTTCATCACTAGCTCATTCAATAACGTAAATATTTTTTTTTGAGATTTTAGGATGTAATTAGCTTTCAAAATACTTGAACCAGGCTAGTTTATATCAGGTTAGTTTACCAGGTTTTTAATGTGATTTTAACTTGGTGGTGAAATGCTAAGAAAATAAAACGTTGGTGGTGAAATCTCTGTGAACCATAAAAAATTGTTAAGTGGCTCCTTCAAGCGGATAATAGGGTGTTCCAGAAGGACCAACGCAACGTAAGTTTCTTCTAACGTTAAGAAAAGAACGCAACCGGGAACTTAATGCACCTGATCAGAAGCTACGTACTGTATGTTGCTACTACGTTGCACGAAACATTGAAAAAATTAAGTGGACATTCACGACTGTCATTGAAGCCAATGTAACTACGTCTCACCACTTTAAGAATAATAACGAAACGAGACAAATCGTTATTTTAAGAATACCCTTATAGGAAAAATATTGCTAAAATATATCGAAATACAATATATTGAGCAAATATGGAATTTTAGTAAATATCCCCCAACCGTAATTGGCAATTGACACTGTTCCAATGGGAATTGATAGTTGCCATTGTAGTTAAAGTCAGTCTTACAAATTGGCTTTATACATATATTTTTAAATTACCATGTAAATAAGCATATAAGATAATTTCGACAAGCCGGAGTGCAGAAATTGACCGTAAAAACTCAATTTTTAATGGCAAATTTTATCCGGCTTTATTGTACGGAAGAATTTTTATTCTAAAAGAGTAAACTTATTATTTTTAATGAAGTTAGTTTGCCATTACAAATACAAATAGAAAATAACAGACAATCATGTTTATTGTATACAAATATTTTTGCCCTTGCGAATAAAAAATGGTAGCTTGTTTCCTCCTAATAGTTTTGTTTCCGGTTTATTTTTCCACTTGCGGTAGAGCAGTTCAACTTCAGCTTACTGGCGTTCCTCATTCAGCCGTCGCAGACGACACCTGCACACCCCTACGCGTCTTCCACTGAATGGAATTACCCGCCATGTCTGCGACGACTAACGAGCCGACCCCTTTATCGCTCCTACTCCACGCTGAATTCCCTTTAATCTTTTCGCGGCACTAATATACTATTTTCAGCCTCAATCAAGCAGTATGATACTTTCTCAAATTCTAAAACGTAAACTAGCTGTTAATAACTTAATACTTTAAATTCGTTGACATGAAAGTTATAATATGCCAAATATTTACTTTTAAACATAAGAAATTATAATTATATAAACTAAAACATTGGTCATTTAAAAGTACAGTATATTTAAATATTATTATCAAAATTCAAATGAAATATTAACTTACAGGTAACATTACATATTTGTATATAACAAAATTGATTGAACAAAGTTAAACGTATTTATAAAAACGATTTTAATGGGTCGAACGAAGTGCGTAACAGGGATTGGCTGTTGGGTTGAATTGCACGTTAGCTAGGCAGCGGCTGAATGTAGTAAGCGCGCTGAGTACGTTTATGCGTGCTTGTGGTGAAGGTGAATGAGGAGAAATTGTGAAGCGAAGTAAAACGGCGGGAGTATCACATCCGTGGTATCGATGCTTGATGCTAGTGACAGTAAATGCGGCTGTTCACTGCTGCAATAGAATCGGATTCGCGTACGAGTAACATTCTATCTGACGGGTTGTGTGAACGTTATTTTTACATTAAATAGGTTAATAATTATCTCCCATCCATATAATAAATGCGAAATCGGTGAGAAAGTCATAAAACGTCGTTGCTGCAAGTGAACTAATATCAGCCGAAACGACGCACAGTGATAGAATGAGCTATGCCGCGTATGACGTTCGTACATCGGCCAGCAGTGTGGAGCAGTGTCGGTGAAATTTGGCTGACAACCTCTTTTCAACATCGGCCAGCGCTAAGGCCTTGAAGACGCCATTTCGCATTTTCGCATACTTTGACAACTGCTGTCTTACTAATATTTCCATCCAAAACTACTTACACATCAAATGTATCACTGACACATACCAATGGGATTAATATAATAAGTTGAATCATGAAAGCGCGACGTGAATTCACTAGTACGGCGATGTTAGTGGTGGTAAGGCCCATCACCTTTCTGCTGCTCTGCATTTATGGTAAGTGGAAAAAATAAGCGAAAATTATCGATTGGGCATCAACTCTCTGCCCTTGTGTCCAAAATATTTCTTATATTTTCTATGAATTATCATAAAAAAATTGGATTCACCTTGTGCATGCAGCGTTATACACTTTTTTTTTCTCAGTTAATTATAGTGTCAGACAAATTCCTATACAAAAAGTTGACTAACCAGTTGAAAATCTTAACATTATAAAAAAAAGAAGAAGCTGATTTAGCATATAAGACATGTCCTATTAAGAGTTTACATCAAATTTGCTATATTTTGATCCTTCATCCTATAGCCGAGTTTCTAACATATCCTTCCTGGAACTTAATATGAGCACCATCGTAAATTCTCCGTCCATTGACACATTCCCAAGAACAATTTTAAATCTCGATTTCACGTTAAACAAAACCTCCTTTTTTAATTAAAAAAAAAATTGTGATTTTCTTAAGAAAATGTCTCCATTACTGTCAAAATAGCGTATTTATTATACATGATATTACCATGCAATGTGCAATAAGTAACAGCCAGGCCTGCGTATTTATTTTGATGCCTGACCCACTTGATATCTCCAACTGTGTGTGTTGACAGGACTTCTGGGCATTCAGCTAAAAGCTCAACAGCAACACCTACCTTTATTAAGCCTTTTTTATTATTTTTTGCTAAACAAATTACAATAACTTTTGTGAACGTCATTTCGGCGCCAACTCTTATAATTTTACCTATTTATGTTCCTTTACCTTTAAGCATAAATGAAATTATTATACGCAAGCACTGAATAACCAATAACTGCAATATCTAAAGGAGTGTTTCCCAACCTTTTGTGTGCTATGCCCCATTTATGATTGCCCCTTTGTAGAGCGTTGGCTTGAGGTTGGGACACACTGATCTACAGTATATTTGAAATTTCACCTTCACTTATTATTTTTTTTTTTTTTTTTTTTTTTTTTTGGATGAGAGGTTTCTTTAAAAGTTATTATACTATGCTTTTAAAAGAATTAAATTTCCTATGCCGGTCCGAACCAAATAAATGTCACATACTGTACGACACAGTGTTTTTCGTTGTAGAAAACAGTCTTTATGGCAATATCAATATCGATTGATGTTCGTATGACGTAAGAAAGTCAGTGATATTCCCCTCTATTGGGATAACATGCAAGGTTGGAGTACAACATGACGCTTAACGTTCGACTTTTTAATGCGACACTGTATACAGTATTTTCTTTAAATGTTTTTTTTTTGTTCTTAATACCTAATTTCTTAATTTAGTAGATCTTTTCTATCACTGTTATCCCCATGCTACTGAACCCGACAATTTATGGGTCAGTGTACTATGTTTACGTAACATACTTTCGCCGAATGAGGAGCATCTGACATAAAAGCTGGTGTAAAAATATTGTTGTCATGTTAAACGTACATGTACTGTATGTGGAAGTAGAAAAATATGCGTTCTTATCTGTGTCATCTCAGTAAGATAACTTAGGATAGGTAAAAATTATGGATGCGGAATTAAGTTAAAAACAATACATTCGAAATTCTATTCACAGCTTCTGTATTTATTGGTGTGCTAAACAGTACAGTGAAAACCGTTTAACGTGAAATTGCTAATTATGAAACATCGGTTAACACAAAATAAAAATGCTGTTTGAACAAATACTACCGTATGTATTTTCACACTTTTTCCATTTAACAATTTGACGCTTTAAAAAAAATGCAAAAAAATATCAGATTATTTTCCAAAAAAATCAATAAATTTTTATTAAAAACTGCAGTACAGTATTCAAATTTAAAAGTTTATGAAGTCATGCATACTTTAACACAAAATTCTTTTAACACGAATAAATATTTCCGTCTTCTTAGTTTCGTGTTAAGCGAACTATACACATACTGCTCTACATATTAAGTTAGTGTTTTTTACTATAATTATAAAATCGTAAAATATCTCAAACAAAATTAACCATGAAAGCTATTTAACTGAGATAGAGATAGTAAAAAAAAAGTCATTAGTATTCATGTCTAGCATACCTAAAATAATATTATGTGGTGGCCTAAATAAATGTAGCAATCATCATTATTTGATTACAGATTGGGGGGAAAAAAGTCTATTCTTTCGTCTATGGTTAAGTATAATTTATAAGTTGATTTATTCCGTGAATTCTTAATGAAAACTGATTGACACTCTTAAAAAATCCATAAGATGTAGGGATTAACAAAGTCTAAGATAAGTTGTTTGTTGGCAACGCTTTTACATTAGTTTGGCGGTGTTATTTAATCCTACAGTCTAGTCTAGTGCCATGTGTTCTCTCACTTTGTCCTTCATTCACATCGTCAGGGTTGCGACCAACAAAATATAAAATTAAAAAACAAAAAAAAAGTGGCTCCGAGCGGTATTTTTAGCTGTCTTATGTAATAAAACCGCATTTAAAACGTCGCTACACTGATAATAATTAGCTTGTGAAACCAAAATAGAAAGCTTGTTTTAACAACAGAAAATATAAAGCTTATATTTCAATCTGGAGAGTAGCCAGTGGCTAGCATTCACTCGCTGGACATGTGATTGACTCTTGAATTTCGAACTGTGATCGAACTTTTACTCCCATTTCAAATAACAATGCCTAGTTAATAACCGCTTTGCTTCCGGAATATAAACCACGCCTACCGGTATTGCATTTGATATCAATCATGCTCTGCAGTTCTCATCACAAATGTTGCTTTGCAAAACGGTCTGTGTGTTTTATCTGTTGATAGTCAATACACGCAGTGCACCGAGCACGTTATTTATTAGGTTATAAAATTTGCTGCAAACTTTGTAATTGCCATATTTTGATAAATAAATGTACTTGCATGCCCTTCAGACTATCATTATTGGTAACGCAGCTTAATATAACATAGAGACAGTTAATTCATAATAAGCGTTACTCTGCATTTAAAAACAAAAACAGCAACATAGAAAACATCTGCACTTGACCATTACATTTTAATAAAGTACTTCATATGTTTTTATGTGGTAGGTTTTGATTTTGTTTTGTTGTTTTATTTTTTGTAAATAATTGTAAAAATGCTACACTGGAAAAATCAAGACTTAACCGTAATTGTTAAGTACAAAATTAATGTGTTTCATAAATGGTTGCTGCTTTAGAAGTTTAGTGGATTTTGAATTCAAGCATCTGCAACGATTTTCATTATTTTGCAGTTGTTGTGCATATTAAAATTGCTACATGTATAATTTATATGCACAAACGTAATTTTAATGAACTGTAATACTCGTTGATGTTTGTATTAATGTTTAGCTTTTATTATTATTGCGATGTACGATGCAGTTACCTTCTAAAACCTCATGTAATACTCTATAATAATTATATATTGTTTACTTGAATGTAGAAATAGTAAAAGGGGTGGTTTCTTCTTAAAATATGTACAAAAATGTTGATGTGCTTTAATATTATTAAAATTTATAACAATCGATATTTTCTAAAAGTTGTTCATAACTGTATCGGTTGACGTCGAATAAACCGAAAAATACAATCGAAGTTACATTTTTTTTTCTCAATGAACAATCGTCCAATAAGTTATTTTCAAAATTTAAAACTTGTTTATCGTGTGAGTGTGTTTTTGAATGCTTTTCTATTATACTTAAATCGAGGTTAGGGAAAGAGATTGAAAGGGTCAATTTGGGTGATGAAGAATGGTTGTGCTTAGCTGCTTGAAAACAGTTGAAGGGGTTAATTAGCAAAATGCAAACATTGGTTGAAATGTCATACTAAACGGAAAAGGTGAATTATGTCAGTAGGAGGTTGTACACAAACATAGAACTGTACCGGGTACCAAATGACGTTACCACTAAAGAGGTACACCTAGCCAAAATGGGGGTGAAGAATGAAGATTAATGTTATTGGATAAGTAGATGATGTGGTTTAAAAAACATACTTTATGAAGGGAGATTATGACTATGAGTGAAAGCGTAACTGGCACAAACATTTTTTCAATGTTATTTAAAAATGAGATATGTATGTAATTGAAGTGTAACGTCAAGTAAAAGGTGATCAAACCTTTGAGTGTTTAGATACTTTTGTGCATCTTGAATGTACTATGGGTACTATTGTTACAGTATGTTTAACAACCAAACATCTTATAAGCATTTTATTGTTAGTTTAATTGTAATGTCATCGATAATGCTATATAAATTTAATTTATGAGGTTGATTACAAGTGTCATTACTGTACTTGCAGAAACTATGCTGTTAGTCTAAGACACTTCACTGACGATGTCTTTCTTAACGTTATGAAAAGCTTTCTTACAGTATATGGTTTATTTTATTTTCTTATTTCTTGAAAAAAAAAAGTAACAGCAACCTTATGATGCTCTTATAATGTCACTCGAGAGCTCAACACACGCTTTTGTGTAGACTTGTCAAGTGGGGTTTGATTTGTTATCATCTAATTTATTGTGCAACATATGTGTTATCGTGTAATTTATTTTTCCCGTCTGCATCCACAGTAAATCCTAGAATATATTCTTTAAAATCTAAATGGCTCCCAGACCAATATTTAAAGCCACACAAGAAAAGGAGCGGTCACTTAAAGTTAAATCCAGCTGCAGTTAATCAAACAACTGCTTCGGATACCGAAAGTATTTAGAAATAAAAAAGTGAAATATTATGGTTTGAAAACTTAGAGGATTTCATTTCCTTGTATGTTTGTGTAACCGTTTTGCCACTCAAAAGCGACTATTGAATCGGTAACTACATGTTTTTATGATTTTATCTAACATACGGTTTTTACCCTTTTGTGCTCATGTAACGTGAAAATGTCACATTGTACATGTTTTATTAATCATACGGTATATAAATTATTTAAAAAACTGAGTTACATTATGCTAGTTTATTTTTTTTTCTTCCTTGTTGATATGATTGCTGGAGAAGTATATGTTATCTAACAGTTCGACTGTTTATCGCTATTTCTACCTTTCAGCACTGTTGCGAGGGAAGATCAATCTGTATTAAAAACATTATGATACCGATGCTAAGAATATTTACGAGTGCGTTGCATGATAAATTATGACTGTGTGGCTTCAAAGTACGGCGACGAATGAGCAGTTTAATAGTTCATTTGGCAATGAATTGATAAAGCACCTTACATGTATAGCATTAGTATGTCATCGGCAATATGCCAAGCTCTCAAAATACTCATAGCATTTACTGTATGTATCGAAATTTAGATAAATTTGTCTTGCTGCAATTTTGAAGTGGCATTTTTGATCAGCTGTAGCCTATTCAACTTTTATCATTTATCTATTACCATATGGAGAGGCAATCTAAAGTATACTGTATAACATATTGTATTTTTTTTCATTAATTGAGTGGAATTTTTTAACTCTTCAAAATTAATATCAACATAATCACACACAAACATATAGTACAACAAGAGTCTCTTGGACTCCAATTGAAATAACGAATGAATTAAAATTAAGTTAGTAATTCGTAAGTTTAGTAATTGTGACCGGTGTAATTGAATGTTGTGAAGTATGTTTGTGCATTGCATGTCTATAAAGTCGAATCAAACAATGTAATATTATTCTAGTCGTACACAATACATGATCCTAAATGTATAAGTGTTTTCTTTCTCTACAATAGAAATGCAAGTGAATCACTATAACGTACCATTTATGACTCCAATGGTCTGTCATTTTTATTCAAGACAATTTGTGCTTCCCGCATTGCATTCGATCTATTCAGAATTTGATGATAATGGTGTACAATGTACTTTACACAGTATATTCGATTAAAGTGTTAAGAGTAACTGTGATGATGATAATAATTCATAACTGCATTATGACAAATATGAATGTTTGGCGTCAAATGTTGCAAAGCTTATTAAAAATTGCACAGGAAAGTCCCACAATGGTGAGTCACGTACGATATTTCCTCTAAAATTTAAATGACAAATT
This sequence comes from Helicorthomorpha holstii, assembly GCA_013389785.1. Taxonomy (NCBI): domain Eukaryota; kingdom Metazoa; phylum Arthropoda; class Diplopoda; order Polydesmida; family Paradoxosomatidae; genus Helicorthomorpha; species Helicorthomorpha holstii. The sequence continues at coordinate 1,181,277 of JAAFCF010005748.1, forward strand.
CCATAAGTTATTCAAGCAATTTGTAAGAGCGGCTTAAAATAATATACTCATTAAACTTCCCTGAATGTAAAACTCACATTGCGTTGGTGGAATTGGACATGTAGTTGTGACCACAGCCCCTTATTAAAAGGGTGGGGCGAAAAGCTAAAATAATCTGCCCTATACCTTTGATAGAGTTATTATTGAAGATTTACATTTAAATGGTTGTAAGTTGGAGAAAACAGGTGGGACGTAAAGAAACGATTACAAGTTTGTTAAATCAGAGTGGGTTTTGTTATAACTAAATTAAACGTTTGGAAACATCTTCTTTATTTAATTTTCCGTAAAAATGGAACCATCTTGAGCATATTCTCGGTCTATAACACTTTTAGCAGCACAAAATAAACTTATAATTTAATTATAATTCAGAAAACATTAATTTCTATGATGATTCACAACCGTATATACCGCCGTGATGCTGTATAACATTAAAAAATGGCTGCTGGCCAATTTTTGTCAAGCTAATGATTATGGTTGGTACATTTAGCACTCCTTTGACACTGCATACTTCGTTCCATCCTTTGAATAACATGATATTGTGTATGATATAGAGATAGTGTATGGTATTATAAGGTTGCAATTTTTTTCTCTCATTTTTTTAATTATAAACGACATTATTGGGCGATGACGAGTTAATAGACGCAAACGGTTTTTACCATATAACAACGAGATTTAATCTGATACAGAATGGGCAAGATTGTGTAACAAACGGCGCTAGGTGTGAGTTTGGACCAATCAACAAACCGAACGATCTGTTTCTAAGCAGAAATCTCTTTTGCACACGCATTTGTAGTGTGAATATGGTATTGTACTTGCATGCATCATCGACAACAGATAATTGCCAATTCGATTTTTGGACTCGGCGGCATTGTAGCGATCTACAGCTTCGCTTTCTCATCCTAAGGGACACGAGTAACTGTAGACAGCCAGTGTATTTGTCATTTCAAAGGCGCCGACTGTCAAACACCGGACGTATATTTGTTGGATTTTGTTTACAAATAGGAAAAAAAAAACCAAATTAAGAGTCATAAAAGACAAAAGCTAAAAGAATAAATTAGAGAAAACCTCTTTAAAAAGTCGAACTTTAACAGTCTAAACTTTGTTTTTTAACTTTTCCCTATACATATTGACATAACCAAAGGTGTCAAATAGTCCAGAGAAGGTTAATTTTAGAGTTTTTCTAATTACAACAAATCGTTGTTTTTTACCCTACTTTTAATTAAAAAGTCTTATAATTTACATCAACGGAAAACACATTATTTATTTTAAAGTTATTTCCGATTTCCTGGCATAGTTTGGGACTCTAAGCTTGATAAACGCAGCAATCGTAACAATGTAAATGATGCGCGCAGTATAAACGACACAGTTAAACGAACTTGATTTATTGCCAGTTTAAGGTCAGTTGTTCAAGTAATAAAAATCAAGATCAGACAGGGAAAACTTTGTCTGCTCCACTGAAAGTTGATTGATAACATAACGTAAAAATGTTGCTTGAGAAAGTGATTAATTGCTCTTTTAACTTGTACTGAATTAACCCCCAATTGACACTCTTCCTACTTCTCCTTCAGACGAAAGCACAACATTTACTGTATTACAGGTAAACAAAAATACAAACTGTCTAACAAAAATGTGTATCACGCTATAAATTGCTCAGATTATGACAAACGACTGCATGTTACCCTGTCGTTAATATTGTAACCTTTTTTTTTTTTTTTTAATTAAACATAAAAACAATAACAAAGACGATTCAGTATGCAAAATGCAGTTGGAAAGCTTTCAGTATTGTGTTTGACAATTTGTTTGAAAATATTGATATTCAGTAGGTGGATATTTGGATGGAAACAAAAAAAAAATATATAGAAAAATGGCAAATTTGACGTAACTATAGCATATACACAGGTGTTGATTGTTGAATCAGTTGTTATACTAATGCCCTTCACATAAGTCATCTATGCTTTGTTGCTACGCTCGAACAACGCGGCGAATGGTAAAGAAAAATAATTGTATGAGTTACCAGGGGAGGAGAAAGGGGTTATAAAAATCCTAAAAAGCAATTGCTATTATTGCCAAGTGATTTACTAGTTTGCGCATCTGCGCTCTCTTTTTTTTATAACATAATAATAATAATAATAAAAAAAGAACATACTGTATTACCGCGTAATTCTTTTTCCACTTTTAAGTTATCGATTAAAATATTCACATAAATTTAGTTTATTCACAAGAAATAAAACAAAGAAGCTGTGGATGAACTGTGATTATAGTGGAGAAACGTATGCTGCTTTATGCCGTTACATTGTGACGTTTAATAAAGCGGCTGCGTCAGTTGTTAACCAAATGACGAGTGACGCTTAATTCGCTCACGTGTATAATAATATGCAGCACCGGTACTCTATAAAATCTAGATTTAATTAATTCAAAACTTTTCCTAATCTGATGCCTACCCACTTCCGATCAAAACATGTCAAAATTCCCTAGCTACTAACTTAATATATTAAATCAATACATTAATGTTTCTTTACTTATCCAGCCATTTAAGCTAATGGCAAATAGCGCATGCTCGCCAAAACAACAAGTCAATTAAATATGCTTTAATAAAAATCCAATTGTCCATCACTCTCTGCACAATACACACCGTTATACTGTATGCGCAATGAATGAGATAAATGAGATTGTGAGAGAGAGTGGGTTGGGTTGGGGGGGGGGGTTCTGATGAGAGTGATGGGGAGAGGATGAGAAATTCAATTGCGTGCCTAGACATCGTGTAAATTGACGCCATTTTTACAAATGGCCGCCAAATACATGGTATGACATTTTCGTGCAAACAATTCGTTAGATAATTGAATTTGCAGTTGGATGTAATAGTCGAGAACATTGCTGTATTTTGTATCTAAATTCAAAAGATTTTAAAGAAAAATGAGTACAAGTTGTTTACAACTTCGTGGTCGCTTTCTAAAGACTAAACCACTCGACACGCACTTGTCAAGTTTCTTAATAAAATTGTCAAACCGAAATCAGCTAAAAATAATAAGTTTTTGCACTATTTTGTAGTTAATTTCTTTTTATTTGGATTTACAGTACAGTAATACAATTACAGTATAATACCTTAAAAGTATTCAGACAAATAAAAATTTACATTTGGAATTACAGTATAACTACAAGTAAACTTAGTCATATTTGGACTCTCGGACTTATTATCAAGGCACTAAGGTTAATTATTGGCGTGGCAAAACTTTTGTTTTAGTGTACGAAACGATTTGAAATAATAATTTAAGCTTTAAAAGGATTTCGTAAATTTGTTATTTTAAAGTAGAAGAGTAATTTTAAGACTAGTGACCTCTTTTTAAATCATATCTTGAGGCAAACTGGACGGCCTTCAGAGCAGAATAAACTGCTTATGCTGGTGTTAATTCTGCATAACTTAGTTCATGTATGGATAACCAAAGAAATTCTCATTGTAGAATGTACATGTTTGTAAATGACCTCTCAAACTCCTATTCTCTTAGCCTTACAGAGATTCGTTTATTATTAACTTGATCTGTATATACGATATCTGTGCTTAACGCAGAAATTTGCAATAGCTAGTTAAGTCAGTTGCAGCTGTGTTCAAAAAAAATTGTAATTTTTACTAGCAGTGGGGGGTTCTGGCGACCCTGGTTTAAACGACCAGCAGTTTTCAATCGTTCTTAACCGGGTACGCCAAAAATAGTTAAATAACTTAGTTTGGTCATAACATAAAATGCAGCAAATGACGTCTTTTGTTATTTTCTTTTCAAATGTAGTTTTCTTTATGTAATTTGCAAACTTATTAGAAGCTGTGCAGTTACTTTTTTTATATTAAAAATTTAAATGGTTTAAATTTATCAGCCAATCTGAGCAAGCAATGGCCCACAGTGCTTAATCGTTAGCTCTAGTCTTATGAAATCGAGTTAAGAGTAATTTGTTTTTGTATTTTATAGTACTGTATGTTTAAATTCATTTTCATTGTTTTCATGAAAGTTTACAAATTAGCTATATCCTCTCCTCATTCTCTCACCAATGGTTGAGTTATAAGGATAATTTTAAGGTTGTTTGTCCAGTCTCATACACATACAGTACGTATTCGTGTTCGTGCGTGTGGGAGGGGACACTCACTTTTACATGAATTTCTAAATATTGATATTTTTTTGCTTCTTTCATAGGTTTAGTTGTTCGTATAAATGTTGCCACTCCTATCTGAAAATTTTTTTATGCTTTTACATATTATAATAGATGACGCAGAATTCATTGGACAATTTTTATATACAGTTTATTCAAATAGAAGCTTGTTTTTAAAAGTATTTTACTTTAAATTTTTTTTTACTTGATAAATAAATATTATACTTGATCATATTTATTTATAACCCTAACCCATTTCCAATTTTATATTTTAATTATCTTGAACAAAACTATGTATATTTAAATACAGTGAAACCTTGTTAATACAAAACGCTCGGGACCGAGTTTTTTTTTTTTTCTTTTTTTTTTTTTTGTATTAAACGGAGTTTATTGTAACCAAAACATGTAAAAAAAAATATTTTAACAAAAATGAAATTTGTTAAGTACATCATATTAGAATTACCGGTACTAGTTAAAACACACTATAATTACAATTTAAATCATATTAGATAAACATTTACTGTACATTTCAAAATATTATGCATTTTGTGCATAAATATGCATTTAAGAAAAAACAACGAAATTTTTTTTTTATAAAAACAAATAAAAAATGTATTGATTTTGTATTTGTTTTTATAAAACTTCAAAACATAAACACGTTGATTTTCTCTACATTTTTATGCAATTTTTCATTTGGAAAAACAAGATTTTTCTGTATTTAGCGGATTTTGTTTTGTACTAACAGGAAACATGTATGGAAATGCCTATACTGTACTTAGTTTGGGACCACAATGTTGTTTTGTATTAAGCGAGTTTGTATTAACGGAATTTCACTGTATTTTAAATATTTTTTTGTCTTAAATGTTTACTATGAGTTGCGATGGCTTCAATGTTTCTTGAGTCGCGATTTTGTAAGGATTTCCTTTCTAAAAACATGCTACATTATTTTAGTTTTAAAATATTTTATTTACGAAATTCTAACTGAATTTAGTGGAGTGAAATCAGCAGAATGACAAGTAGAGGTCACAATAGATATAACAACGTCTATCAAATTATTGATCATTTTTATTATTTAATAGTGACGTTAAGGAAAAACCGTTTTTTGAGACAAACTTTAAAAATAATTTGAGGAAGGGGATTCAACTTTAGCTTCTTACGCGAATAACATTTTGGCAATACGGTACCTTAACCGCGCTTTTTTAATCGTATGTGTGGTTGTAAACTAACTAAGAACACGAGTTGAATAAAAATAAAACAGATCTACATTGTACAAATAATGTTCTGCATAATATAACAATGCATTTTTGCAAAATAAGTAAATTTTTGAGCGTTTTTAGCAATATTTCTCAATTGCCATGGTTATTATAGTTATGTTTATGGTTGCTGTAGTTATGTGTTCAGGAGTATTTTTCTTAAACATTATAAAGAATTATTGGTTTTCATGGAGATAGACAAACAAGGACCTTAGCTGAAAATGGTGGGGTTTTGGAGCTGTGCTGCTTTTTTTTGCCTCCCAAGTGTGTTGCAAATTTAGAAATTGTTCTCTTAAGTTAATTTGGAAATTTTAAGCGCATGCAAATTGTTAGCATATTACTAAAAGCAATTTTTTTTGTGCTTACAGTTAACGCTCAATAAATAAAAAAAAAATAAAAATTAACAACAGCAAAAACAGTCAGAATGAGGAAAAAATTTCTAACGACATTCACTGCGAGCGTTTAGTTGGAAAAATTTAACTTGCTAATCTAAATATAAGCTAGTGAAAGAGGCTTGATTTTGCGTGTACTGCAGTTTGTTGGCGTTTACCAATTTATTAAACTTGGCATTTGCAAAATTGGTTGACGCATATAAATAAAACCACATAAATAGTGCAGACTGAAATAACGGAATTAAATATGTTCACTAAAAACAACAGATGGATGGGGCTAAAACAACAGTCGAATAAAAAGTATTTTTAAACCGTTTAAAAGCAATACCAGTAGTTTTCTGTAAATGCTAAAAAAAAATTCAGACGAATCGTTTATGGACGATAAGTACAGTGAAAAGCGTTGGAACATGAAAAATTGGATAACACAAAATAATAATGCAGTATCGACCAAATATTACGTACTTTCATCATTTTTTTTTCTTTTAACACGAAAGAAAAATGAATAAAATACATACACCTGGACGAAATCGAACATTTTGATGCTAAAACCGATAATGCAAAGAACAGATTATTTTCCAAAAAATACACAGCTGTGAGCACACTATGTTGCTTCTCATGTAACTTGACCACTGGTCATAGCAATGCAAATCCTGCTATCAAAATTTTTTCCAAAAAAAGCTTTATAGCCGTGGTAGTCATACTCAGTCTCTCACCTTTAAAAATTATAAAAATTAAGCTTTTTTTCATAAATGAAGGTTTTGTCAACTACTATTTGTGGTCATCAGTAACAATCAGAGAGAAAAACTGTTTCGGCTGGAGTGACCTGGAAAAATGTAACATGTTGACAGCTAACGTGCTAATATGGCGTACTGTACTCTTATAAATGTCATTTCAGTATTTTTTGTTGTACAGTATATTATTTTAACACGAAGAAATCTTTAGGTCCCTTCAGTTTCGTGTTAAACGGCTTTCACTGTAGATGCCGTGATGCAACTGTGTAAGCATTTTTAAATAACAAAAGTAATTCTTTATGCAGAACACGAATGTTTATTACTCCATGATCATTACTGAAATTTAAATTCATCCCCTTGTTATTTAACACACAATGTACGTAAACTGGTTAATTAGGAAGTCTTAATTTATGTGATCTTACTTAAGCTCCACTGGTATAATCGTAATTACAGTGAAGTACGGTGATGGTTAAGTGCGACTGTCAATTAATCAGTATCATCTATCAGCTTTATGTTATGGTTAATGGCAACTTCAATAACCAGCTTGTTTAATGGGAAGAAAAAGAAGCCCTTTTTCAATTATCTCATGCACTTTTTCAATTATCTTTCTCTGTTTAATTTTGATTTTATAAGATACGATTTCCGACGTATTTCCGTTTTACATCCACCGTTTCCCACATCCAAGTTACTGTACAGTAGTTACTTTTATTTATTTTTTCTTATTTAAACGTCATTCATACTCTCAACCGAATTAAACACTACGGCTTCATTCTACTGTGGACTCAAAACGAAGCTGACCGGAAGTACAGACGATTAAGCCAATGCCCCGCCTTCCATCGAAATAACCGCCAACCATTCCTGCGAGTGTGAAAAATCTTTTCCAGATACAGATGGTAGCGTTCTCTCTCATCCTTCATTTATTCATCGTTTAATATCAATAATTATCTCCACTCCAGTGTGTATTCCGCCATCAGAGTTGCCATGACTACATCACATATGCCGCCGTAAATGAAGTTACACGTCAATCAATGAAGATAAATGTTATGATATATGTGGAAAACAAGTCGTTAAGACACAGAGATGCATTACGAAAAAAATACATTTAAACATCGCAGTAGTTATACCCTAACAACTCATACGTAAAAATGCCTATTAAGTCACATTGAAATTTTTTTAAACAACGACCTTCAACGCGACATTGACATTTGATTAAGTTTCGTAAGAGCCAAGAGCTTCATTGCTATAGCATGTCATTTATTTACATGTTCATTTTTTAAAATATTTCTACATAAATGCATTGAATATTGAAACTCCAACAAAGCCACATCAGCATCACTTTTGAATCATTAGGAATTTCTGAAAACGTCGTTAAGCTGTTGGCAAGATTGGCAGACTGGCAGTTACACTCGCGGGTTTTTGGTTGCATGACAAATATGTCAGACACAATTATTAAGACATCTGTACTCCGTGACAAGAAATTGACAACTATCGAGTATATGACGCTCAATGTTCTTCGAATGCGTTTTCGAAAGTAATGCGTGTCATCGACTGCTTGGTGACCTACAACTTGGCACAGAGTAGAAGAAGAGTGCATTGGAATGCATGATTGTCAAAAGAAAAAAAAATGATAGCAGCATATTCAGATGAGGAGTGAGGATGACGACTTTAATTTGCAAATCATGGTAGACAGGAAGTGTTTTCCCTTGAAATCCCCATGATAGCGAGCAACCGCCGCGGTGACCTCCTTTTCACCCATCTAATCCTTCACTTCACCGTCGTTTTGTAATCATTGTAATCTTGTACTCTTCAATTTTTCTCAGCTTTTTTTTCTTCCTGTTTGATGTAGATACGGACACTTGACCTTCTTCACAAACGGCTTGTAAAAATAGTAAAAGTTAATTGTACAATTAGACAGCGATTGCTTACTCTTTCAAGGTTCGTGAAACATGGTTTACCGAAGACATTTGATACTGGCGACAGCAGCTTAATATCATATATCGCTAAGTACCTTACAGCTTTGACAGTTTTTACGATTATTTTTTTGTCATTTTTACAATGATTGATAGCATATTGTAATGATGTTCTGATGATATGCTTAGGAAGTTAAATGTGGGCTGAAAATCAACTTGTACAGAAATACTCGTGCATAGCAATGTTTTTTTAATGGTTCAAATTCAAAGTTAAATAGCGTACGAGCTGTTGAAAATTGATGTTTTGCAGTGCCATAAGCCATGCAAGGAATGTAATACAGTACCGGTAACCGAGTTAATGAAGCTCGTGCTATTTTTATCGGAAAAAAATATTCTTGACTTATTTTACTATTTTACGTAAATTAGTTAACAGCTTGAGAATCTGTAAGTGGCAGCGTGTAATAATGTCATGCTAGATTAAATTGGCTGTCGGTTTTTAGTGAATAGCATGCGCAGGTAAAATAATGATGACATTGACGATAGCAAAGATTTAAGATAAGATGAGAATGTCTTATTTGGTTACAGCAGTATTCATTGGTCTTTCAATGCAAATTTAGGTTAGGTTTACATGATAAAATATACTGTAATAAAAAGAAATTATAGTTATGAGTAACTGCAACCACTGCTGTATCTTGTAAGAGATTTTTATCAGTAGACGTTTTCATTGGTACTCCTATGCTAATTTCTCTTGACTTAATGTGTACTTAGGTTGAACAGCTGTCCCAAAATATAATTTTAAGCTGGCAAATTTTAAGTTTCCCTTAGCAATACACATACAATACTATACAATTACTGTACTACTATATAAACACTATATAATTAGAAATACGTGTACAGTACAACTTACAGACAGTAATTTTCTAAGGATAAAATTGTGTGATATGTTTTCCATCAAGTCACAGTGTAGTGGCTACACTGAACACTAATAACATTTCCGTGTTGAAAGATCGACTCTCGTTTTTGAGGTCAAAGACATTGTCTTTAGTCCACTTTACTTTTATTTCTGACCCAGGGAGGTATTAGAATTATCCCTGACGCGACAGTGGGGCGACATGTCAATTTGTACACCTTTAGGGGGTAGACCCGTGGTCTCCAACCCTTTCTTAACTAAGGAGCACAACTGGGAATAAAAAGATTTGACGGAACACCTTCAATTAATTTGAAATGTGTTTTTCGTCACTTTGTTATAAATATAGAATTTGTATTATTTTATGTTCTGTATATTCTGTACCATTAATGTTTATGTATAAATTATGCAAAATAAGTTATTACGAGCGTATATACGTATCCGGACAACTGTAGCTATTGGATTCCTTAACAACTTTGGTATTGAATAGCTACAGTAACTTATTTTTGTTTAAATTTTTTGTGAATTTTTGTAATTTTCTATCAAGATCTAAGTAACTACCGGTAAATACTGTAGTACAGTAGTTTGCAAAATGTTAAAAAATATTTTGGTTTTCTTTTTTTGCAAAAATAAATGAAATTTTCTAACTTGAGCTTGTTTGCCACATACTGTACGTTCAATAGCCAGTTGTGCGCTCACCGGGGCCTGTTTTTGCACAAGTTATTTTCTTATTGAATCATGATGAAACATGCATGAATGTTATTCAATATACATGAACAGCAGTACACATTCACAGTTTTTGTCAGTTGAAAAAGCTGAAGTAAAAGTGAAGTAACCGTGATGAATTTTGAATATCAACTAAAGTAGAAAGTTATCAGTACAGTACATAAAAAATAAAATTATGCAAACTAGTTCTGTGTATAAAATAAATTGTAATCATTATGTAAATGTTTTATTAATTTTAAAAAAAAATTTAAATACGTTTCTTCTTATAAGTTTTGGGAGACAAAGAGTAACTCATTTGTTAATTAAATTCCTGAAATGCGTTCAAATTCATCTGTTGTTAGTGAAACTTTCAGTACTTAAAAATTATTATAAAGTTTCTCAGCTGTATAAAATATTTCATAAACATTTGTCACTATTTAATTCTGCTTTTAATAAACACTTAGCTTGTATTACGTTTACTTGTTTATCTCTATTGGAGCCTAACAGATTCATGTTGTACGTTTGAGTTATGCGAATATGTAGTTCGGAGAAGGGTTAATGGATTTTGCCTGAATAGAAATACTGTATATTTGGTGTTGCGGCAGATCCAATGACCAATGGTCTTAATTTGGATTCCTGTCTACGCCAGTTGTGATAAGTACGCTCTATTTATCACTAAATATACCAACAACTACTATGGAGGTATAGTGCCTACCCTATATAGTAAGTTTGATTAATTTATGATGAAAATTATACCATTGGTGCCATATTGTTTCCAAAGTTTCGATGGCCTTTCAGTGGCGCAGGTATCGCCGGATGTTATTCATACATACATAATACATATACACTGTAGTGATTATTTTCGTACTGCCGTTGTACTTTTTGTTGTACCGCCCCATGTCGTGCATATCCTACGAAAGTAGGTTTTAATAAAGTAGTTTTTTTGATATTAAATGGTGGTTTTCCTAATAATGTCCACCACTTTTAGATTGGATGAAATAGAGCATATGATTCTAAGCTTATTTAGTGCGACATATTGCGTTGATAGTATTTTCAACTCAACAATAAACTCATTTTAAAACGCATTTCCTTCATTTGTTTCTTAAATATTTTTTTCCTGTTGGCCTCAATAATAACCGACTCAGATATTACTGTAAAATGATTACTTTTTTAATTCAATGATTTCCTTTAGTAGCTAATCATAGTCGTGAAATGTAAACAGATACTCAAAAAATAAAGTCAGCATATTACGTTTGATAATTTGACTATATTAAACTAATTTTCTTTTAAATTGCACTGAAGTAGTTTACGTTTTTAATAGGCAAATAACGATTTAGTTTAATAACTTCGATCTCAAATGGTATAAGTCACATCAGTTATTTAAGGATCTGGCTCATACATAGTTTTCTCGTGAACTAGAGCACCTTTACTAATTAGTCAGCTGAATAAATCTACCAACTTAATTATCTAATTCATAGTTGATGCTGTTAATGCAAGTACAGTACCTTCGTTATTTGCCGTTGCTTTTTAAAAATGGTGAAATAGCCATAAATCAAGCGTTAGAAGTACAGTAGTTGAGCAACGTTATTTTTAATTGATGCTGAGGGCTTTTTTTTGTCATTATCATGAGCATGTAGAATTAAGTTAACTGCAAAGTCCTCCACCCAGATGATTGAAATGGCAAACCGTTTTTTGTTACTTCAACTATAAACTACCATCTAATTCATATTGTCAGCTACAGAGGCGTTGCCATTATTACCACACATAGATTTAACGATCGGCTATCGATATGATGTTGAATTTCCGGTGAAAAGTGCTCGGTGGAGGTAGTTAAATTTTGGCAAGAAAGTAAAATTTGTGTTTGCTGTACGACTACGGGCAACGACCTCACACATAACCATTGAAAAAACAAAATAGAAAAAAAGCCTTGGAAATCATGCATGAAAAAATAAACATTATCAAAAAAAAAAGCTTATCATTTCCACTGCTCAATCTTTTGTAAATTTGTAGTTCACAACAGATAATGCTTACATGAAAAGTTTGACATTTCAAAACACAACCTTTGAAGTTTTCATTACCAGGTAGTTTACAACATAACTACTGTAAGTTCTCAAAAGATTATTATTGCCAGATTCTAGAGCATACTCGAGCAATATTTGAAGAGAAAACCACCTTAAAATTATTAAATGTTTGTGTACTCGTAATTACTGTAGAGAAATCGCAATCTTAGATTTCATTTCAAATTTAGAAAATGCGAACGCCAGATAGAGTTTAAATTGCCGAATTTTATATATGCAAAATTTAAGTTGTTCAGAAATCTATCAACCAAAAAACAAGGTATATCGAGCAAAAGATAAGTAATACACATGTAAGTTCATTTTAAAATGTTATCTTTATTACAACATTTCTTTTGCATAAATATTTAAATTGGAAAGAAAGCAAAACATTTTAATATGATGAAAAGATACGAATAAAAGTGGAATAAAAAGTATCATAAAGATTGACTGAGCTGCAGTATTCGATAATTGCATCCACTTATTTTATTGCTTGAACGTCTTATGCAATTTCCAATGGATAATGACTTATTGGAGAGATAAAGAAAACCATCTCGTACATAATTACTAGCAAATATTTAAGGCAATTAAGCTTTTACTGTACTGTGTCATTCAGCGGATTGAAATTACAATCGAGAATAGACATGAAATTCTTTCATGTGTGAATTATACCAATAACAACTGAAGCATTAAGTTATTATACACTAGATACGTCAAATATTTACTGGGTAAATGTGGCCATTGGCCCGTTACTCTGTCCATTGGCAAAAATTATGGCTTCTCGCCAGTAAGCTTCATTGTGACTGGATGCAGTTGCTCAACCTTTCTAGAAAGACATTCAAAATAATCCATCTTAAAGACGTTTTACGCTCTCAAGGTTATTGGAAATGTCTACAAACCGATATTAAAAATACGTCGATGACGGTTGGCGTACAGTAGGTTTAAAAACATTTCTAATGGTGTGTCAGTTTTGTCAAGAGAAACTTAACCAGTGAGAGTAGTTTGTTGGCCTTTGGTCATACAAATAACCAAGCCCGTTAAACAATTATCTAATTGGAAAATAAATGTTCCCATGATATTTACGGTGGAGAAAATAAGATGATGAAAACGGGCTACATTTCAGCAAACAAATATAATTTCATTAGGTTAAAACATCAGGTTATCTTACCGTAAATGTAATGGTATTGATTGACCCTTTAGCTTTCACCCTGAGGAATTTTATTTTCATATAAATTCTTTTGACAGTGTTATCTGACTATGTATAACCCTTCAGGCATTTTGCTTCTGGTTTATTCGATTTTTTTTTTAGTTTGAAGAAAGGAAATGGAGAAAAAAAAGGGTTTAGTTCTGCCATAGAAAATCCTATTTTCCATTAAAATAACTTAACTGTAATGTAAATCATAAGATTAAAGTGATAAACCCATCCATCTATTGAGTTAGTCATGTCTGTTGCTAACCTAGCTGGAACATTTAGCGACAGTCACGCTCTATCAACACCACCTGAATATTGATGGTCTAGTCATATACAATATATTTGTCAATATTAATTGACTTTAGGTGATAAATATTTGAATGTCTGATAGTGAAGCAATAAATTTGGCACGTGAAATTGCCATTCAAAACTTTAATAGCCTTGCTGATCTGCATTTTAGTTTTTCACTTCTGAGTTTCTAATAGCTTCCCGTTTTCATTTGTAAATCATAATTTAAAAAAGTTTCAGCTTTTTACTTTGTATCGTGTTAATGTATCATTTTTACCTAAAACATTTATGCTACTTGAGAAATAAATGGACCCATAATGTGTTTCTACCCTATAATTATTATGGCGATAAGTTAAACCTTGACAAGCAACATGTTATTTCGAATTGACATTGAAATTGCGTTGTTGCATCAGTTTTTTTTAACTACTTCTCATTTTTTTAAACATAAAATAAATTGCAGTAGTTTTCCTTTAACTACTCGCATGTGGCAATGATCTTAAAGACTTAAACTAATTAGTTTCTCAACCTTTGATCATCATTTAGTTTTAGAAGTGCCCTGTGGTGTTCACATATTCCGATCACGTTTAGAGCATCGTATCGTGCATGGGACCCTCTGGGCAATTTTAACTTTTAGCTTGACGACCATTGTAAATATAGCTACGAAAGCTAGCTTATCAAACATTACACAAATAAAAGAATTTTGACAAATTTCGTGCTCATCTACATAACTATAAAACATTTTTTATTTTACACTGAAATTGCCTTGCTAAACTTAAAGTTGAAAGAGTATTTCATTTTTGTTACTGGCATCAATTAAAAGGACCAAAAAAATGATGTTACATTTAAATTAAAACACATATATATGCACTTATCATTTTATACGCTTAGAAATGCGGTCACAAATCGTCAGTTTTCTAACAATCTCTCTTTTTTTTTTTTTTTTGTGAATAAAAGACCGTTGTTATAGTAAAGTGCTGGATATAGTACGAGTATTTACTAAAAATCACTACTTGGATGAGCGGTTTTTCATTCCTAAGTGAGAAACATTTACTCAACAAAGGCAAAAGCAAAGCAAATCCTCTGCTTAAAGAACTTTATAATATAATAATAGGAGTTGGCATCAGGATTTGGTGCATTGTGAAAAACGTTTGAAAATTGTCGTCTTCCATACATTCAGTTATTAAACTTACTTTTGTAAAATATTCTTTAAGTACAGAATTACAGTAACTTAGCAACATGAAGTACAGATGGAAAACGAGCAAAGTTGCGTTTTTAAAATGTCACCAGACAATTGATATCAACCATTGTTTTTATAAATTAGTTATAAGGAGTAATTCATTTAAAAAAACAACTAATTTTTAATGATTTTGTACATTTTTCTTCTTTAGCATTTTTAAGTTAAGGTTGACTACTTATGATTTAACACCAGTGTCTTATATTTGTTACTTAATTACATACATTTGCATATATTATTTAAAATGAAAAAGAAGTCGGTGAATGAATTTTTTATGATGATAAATTTCTTATAATATCTACATATATAGTAGTTATTATGATATATTTCTTGTGTATCTTAAAATTGAAACTAAGATCATAAATTTTACAAGTAATAAGAAAATACTGTAAAAATGACTTTGTCGGAAACGTACTGTACCAGCAAGTGAAACGGACTTAGCCTATAATACTGACTTTACAGGAAATCGTATAAGTCAGCAGCATTTAAACTCTGTGACGACTGCCACTGAATCGAGCTGTTATTTTCCAAATAAAAAGAATTATAAATCATTCGCATAAACTCAAAATATCATTGTACAGCGTGTTACATACATTAATTTGAGAGATTATAACTTGGCGTATTGAAAAATGGCCTAGTAAATAAATAGTGCAAAATAATATATTCGGTACTGTTCTAACAATAGTAATTTTGAGCAACTGGGAACATTTTTGTGCTTATCTTTTGCATCATTTGCACTATTTCACAGCAAATTAATATCCTATCAGTTCATTGTAGAGATAGATGACTATTAACTAACAGTGGCGTAACCAGAGCAATGAATGCCACCAAATGCTCGAAATGGTGACCATTGGCTAATTAACTAGCATCAACTCTCTTGATTTTTACTAATTTCATTATTTAAGTGTTGAAAAATCATTGTAGACACAGTTGATTTTTTTCTTTAAATGACAAACATTACTTCCGGATTTTAAAACATTTAATTGCAAATGTAAACATTTCCTCTTGGCTATTTTCCAATATGACAAACAATAAGTAACATAAATTTTGATTGAACTTATAATTCAAATTTGCATATGTGTTTTTTTTTTAAAATGAATTTTAAGGCCATTAAAGGCTGTTTTACACTAACAACAACAATCTAAACTTTTCACTATAGGTGCCACATATGGGGTACCTCAACCTTGTGATCATCCTGCATTGTAATGATGACCTTTCACCTTTGTTTAACACAAACCTATAGTATCTGGATAAAAGTTGTCAGACGAATGAGTTAATGATGTGTAAATCGAAAATTTGCGTTTTTTAAAAGGTTCGCTCGAATACCGAAATGATCATTTGCATTATTTATTAGCGTTAATGTACAGTCTTAAATATTTCATTGTAAGGTTGAAGCTAATCAACAAATCATAATGAGAAAATTTCCTTTTGTGGGTTTTAGGTTAAATTATTCATTTTGGTAAAAGTCTATTATGCTCCACAGTACTGTACTTTGCAATTTCAGCATTCAAGTGGTTGAGTAGTTTCACGATGTAAAACTCATTGCACTGTAACGTTTAAGATTATTAGCCCTTGTACATGTAACGATCATTTTAAGCCAAATTTTAATCAAAACATCATTAGTTTAAAACTTTGATTAACATTTTGATAAACAATTTTCTTTTTAGTTATGGTCATGCATTAGAACAGGGGTGGGCAAACTACGGCCCGTGGCTCGTCATTGTATTTCAGTTTCGTTTAGAAACTATTCCAGTTTCATTTTTATTTTATTTTCGTCAAACCAGTGACAGGTAAAACACACAGTTGTGTCGAACTAACATAATCAACAATATCAAAGTCAACTACCTGGTAGCCCATCTCTCTGTACCAACTATTTTAACTTCCTTATGTAGTGTTTACCATTTTTCTTTTCGGTTCCTAATAACAATATAGTTTTTAGTTAGGCCCTCCGTAGAAAAAGTTTGCCTATCACTGTAATCATTAAAATGATGATCATATACCGTAATTACCAAACATGCAAACATTTTAATGTCGTGAGAAGTTCACCTTTAACACTGAATCCTAATTCAGGCATCTACAGGGTATGCCAGTTATTCCTTAACATTTTTGTAAAACTAAAACCCCTTGCCTAAAGTTGCGCAAGTTCTACAGTATAATCAATAAGTTAAGGAAAAAGAAGTAAAAAAAAAAAATAAACTCGTCTGCAAATATTCAATAAGTCTACCTGCCTTTTCCCTCCTATTTCTCTACTCCCCTTAGCACATAATCTATTTTTAACCCTTTGGAAAAACCATTATCGCACGTTCCCATACACGTTTTTTTTATCACTCGTTCGTTACACTAGGCGAATAAAAAAATATGGTATGAGGGGTGGACTATACAGTATCTGCTGTACTGTATGTGCAACTTTATACATTTTATGTGTTATACTTTCAATCTCTTTAAACCCCCTTACTTCTCTTATTTCACCTAACTTTTAAACTCGACTTTCATTACTTTATTATTGAGCCATGGCATCGCTGGAGTTTCTTCCGTATATATCAAAGAGCCAAAGTTAATATAAGCACACACACTCTCGATAAGTCTATCAAAATCTACGCCATTGCAACGTCGCCTCAAATGTTTTGTAATAGACTAAGTTACAGTGTATGCATATTTTATTCCGCGAGTAAACCAGGTGTAAGTTAAATGGCTATTTTAAATCTTGCCATTTCTATGCGAACAGAAAAAAGAATACTTTAAAAAATTGACGTCATGTTTTATGATTATTTTTAAGGTGAAAATTTTTGTGATTTTATTTAAAGGCCAAGTTCGATGACCATCAAACAAAACTATTTTTATCTTGTGATGATCAGATAATAGGTATACTCTATAAAAATTTCCCTATCGGGTTATCTTTAAAAACGCAAATTTTTCTAAAGGTTAAAGTTGTCTGACAGTTTTCCAATATAGAAAAAAATTCACAGCAATGAATGAAAATTATAAATTTTTTTAATATGCACATTTAACGTGGGTAGGTCAAGCAACATCCTACGGATCTACACCAGCGTTTCCCAAACTGGGTGCCACGGCACCTTGGGGTTCCGCGAGCTTCTACCAGGGGTGCCGCAGTAAAATTTTAGTAATGGCGGCTGCAATTCAGATATTTGAAAAAAGGCTATAGAGCTGGCTGTAAAGCATATTTTATGCGATTTAGCATTTTTATGCTATGTAGAAACTTTTTGCTATGTAGCATATTTATGCTACGTAGCATATTTATGCTATTTTTCCAACTTCAAAGATACTTAATTAACATGCTAAATAGCATAAATATGCTCAATTAGTTCTACAGCAAAAAAAAAACAAGTTAAAGGTAATTCAAGAGACATCTTCTTTCCATTCATTCATTTGAAAAAAATCAAGCTACAAGCTCGTATTTAATTTGCAGTGGTGACCTTCAATACACCACGTGGAAATATTTTTGTACATTCTTTTTAAGTAGTCAGGACGTTGACCACGTGCAAAATACACTATTTAAAACTAAGGTAAACTTATTTAATTAAAGCAAATTGAGACTACATTGCACTTCATTCAATGGCAATTTGTCTCGTTTATTTGATTTTGTAAAACAAAAATTTCCAATATCGAAATGAAACTAAATTGCATTCGATTCAATGGCAATTTGTCTCGTTTATTTGATTTTGTAAAACAAAAATTTCCAATATCGAAATGAAACTAAATTGCATTCGATTCAATGGCAATTTGTCTCGTTTATTTGATTTTGTAAAACAAAAATTTCCAATATCGAAATGAAACTAAATTGCATTCGATTCAATGGCAATTTGTCTCGTTTATTTAATTTTTTAAACAAAAACTGCCAATATCGAAATGAGACTAAATTGCATTCGATTCAATGGCAATTTGTCTCGTTTATTTAATTTTTTAAACAAAAACTGCCAATATCGAAATGAGACTAAATTGCATTCGATTCAATGACAATTTGTCTCGTTTATTTTACTAAGACATTACATTTGTTTCTATTTGATCTGTTTTTATCAGTAATGAAAATGTAATTCATGTTAGGCCCTACTTTTACTGTAGAATTATGGATACTTGGTTAAAAACAGGATCTTTAAAACGAAAAGCAGGTGAACTAGCTGAAGATTTAGTAACAACTGATTTACAAACAGCTACCACTGTTGGAGAAAAGGAAATATCGGAGCCAGGACCTGTGAGCCCATGTCATCCATCTGGATCTAGCATGGTTCGTGGCCAAAAGCAAAATGGATTAAAAATAAGAAAATATGATCCTAGCTACCTCTCCCTTTTTGGCTTTGTTCAAGTTGGGAATAAACAGGCCCCAGAAGGGCAATGTGTTAACTGTCATAAGATTGTAGCTAATGGTAGTTTGGTTCCATCCAAATTAAAAAGACATCTGGAAACCAATCATTCTGATTTACTAAATAAAGGTCAAGATTTCTTTCAACACCGTGCTTTGCATCTTCATGCAGAGTCTTCCATGATGGAACGAATTTCTAAAAATGAAAATGAAAATGCAACTGAAGCTTCATATATTATTAGTTTACACATTGCAAAATCTGGAAAACCCCATACAATTGCAGAGACACTAATTGAATCTTGCATTAAGGATGTTGTGAGTTGCATGCTAGGTCCAGATATGGCAAAGAAAATGGATAAAGTTCAGTTGTCAAATAACACTATTACTAATCGAATTTGCACAATTTCCAAAAAAATATTAACCGAAGAAGAGTTAAAATTGGTTGTGTAGATTCTACACAACCAATTTTAACTCTTCTTCGGTTAATATTTTTTTCAAGAAAGAAAATAAATACCGGTACAGTAAAAACAATGAAACAGAGTTCGCCATAATTTGAGTAAATTACAAATCTGATCGAATTTGTTGTAATTAAGCGAACTGTTGCTTCAAAACGGTGGCCGTCGTCATTGTCGTCTTCGCCGCCGCCATCGTTATTAATGACAAAATATTTCCCTCGAGCTGTTAATTACACTTTGGCGTCTGGCGGTAATTATTGAACGGGAAACTTTTCAAACAGAAAATGGATTTCGAAGCTTTTATTTTCATTAAAATCAGACTTTTCACCTTCTTCCGTATTTTTATTGTGCATTTTACTTGCTGCCGAAAGCCAAATGAATCCCAGAAGAATTGTATTTACTAAATACGTATGTGGCGCCCCCTTTTAACCTCCATTTGTCAAAGAGCTTTGCAATGGTGTGGACTTGAAGTGTGTGGATCTGGCTGGCTTTAATAAACAAAAGAATGTTGTTATATGGCCACGCGTACAGTAAATACTGTACAGTATAAATAACGTTTAATCAGATTTAAGTTTATTATCATTCGGCGGCAAAGTAAAGTCGAAATACAACATAGCGCATGGCAATTTTGAAACGCAACAACTGGTCAAATGTAAATGGACAAATCAATTTTTACAAAGGCAAAGTAACGCACGAATATGGTACTCGTATTAGTGTATCATGCAAGTTGTCAGCTTTTAAACTGCATTTCACAATATTTATATTCGGTGTAGTTGACACCATTACGGCATGCACTTTAAGGATATTACGGTATCCATAACAGAGTTATAAAGTAGCTTTTTACTGTTAAATGATAAAGATATAAAGTAATAAAAAAACGGTAATAAAGTAATATATTAATATTAGCTTACTACTACTACAGCATATATAAAATCGTTTATTAATAGTAAAGATTTATCAATAATTTGAGAGAAATGTTTGTGAGTGATTTCGTCACTTGAAGCGTTTTATAATATGTCAAACTCACGCTAGAGCACTGGTTCCCAACCTGTGTTCCGTGAGATTTTCGAAATTGCTCTACTAAAATTGTAGTAAAATCAACTAGATTCTAGTTACGTTAACTAGAAATTTGAAGAAGTTTTCTGCACACCTGTGGAAAAAGCTGCTTTGGTCTTAGAGCGCAAAATAAAATCTCACAGGCATTGGTGGACGTCTAACTCATCTCATTATCAAATAATTACATTTTATATCATTAACATGTACTGTACGAATGAAAAGTGGTTTGGTTTTTTTTTTAAACTAAAATGGTTTTATATGCTATAGTTGTTGTTCAATGAGTTTATGATTAAAGCCGAATTTATTGTAGAATGCATTACAGCATCAGCAATGTTTGCTAATCGAAAAATCAAAATCGTAAAAATAAAATATTTCTTTCCATTACATCTCGCATACCATATTGCTGTATTGAATATGCAGTCGACTGCTTCTATCAGGTTTCCTTTTAAACAGTCATATTTTCATCCAATTTTTTTGAAAAATATTTTTATAGAAAAAAAAATCGATAACGTTACTGATAGTGCTTTTACATATAGTATTACTTTTACATTTACTTTATTTATTAAAATAATTTAAGTGTTTCTTAATCATTTTTCAGGTGATACTTTTACAGATTATGAGGATAGTTTTTATACTTTAGCGTTTTTGTTAATTAAAAATTAAAGTTATTTCCTCATCTCAATCTATTCTTGATACCGTATATTAAAGTTATTTTAGTTTATCGTAAGTTCAAGTATCAAACATTGGAAACAAAAACTGTTTAGAACCATCGGAATACCGAATGTTATTTATAGGGATTACAATCTAAGTACTTATTGTTTGAAAGGTAAACAATTCCTTTATTATTGATAAAATTTACTTACAATTTACCTCTTGGCTATTTTGCCATGGCAATTCAAGTGTTGTTAACATGTTAACTTAAACTGCTACAAGTCTAATCAACTTATTTAAAAAGAAAAATATTGAAATCATGGACTTGTTAAGCGTTTTACAACTTGTACGGTACATATAAGGAAGTCGAAAGCATACACAGTATTTAATTCTGTCAATATTCTCAAAGCAAAGAGGATTATACTGTATATACGAGTTAGTCAATCGAAACTTAGTAAATATTAATAATGTGATTGTCTGTGACATTAACTCAATTTTGGTATGTTTTTGGAATGTTGACATGAGTTTCAATGTTGGAAAAACCATGTTGTGAGACAATGTAATACAAACAAGTAAGCGATAAAGTGAATGGGAAGAATGGCTGCTCAAATGTTTTGTTACCAAAATTGTGGAACAAGCTATTAAGTGTTATCGGTAAGCAAAGAAATTTGATATTGAATTGTTGTAAAGGGAAAAAAATTGTCAACATATCGAATCTGTCAAAAATATTAAGATTTTTAGATTAGATTGTGACGCTCTTGTCTTATTTTTATTGCTCAAGCATTTTCAGAGGCGTAATAAAAATAACACTGGCATAAGTATTTTTTAGAATTAAATGGACATCTGAGTATAAACTTGAAGCCGTCCACTGTATTCTACCAATAAAATGACCGGTGATGACGTACAGCAGTAACAAAACCTGAACATCTTAAAATTTCATGAGCGATATTGAGTTATAATGGTTCATGAAAATAATTTTGAAATTCAAACCGTCTAATGATAAAATGAACATTACCATCTTAAACTTGTTAACATTGAAAGTTGCTCTAAAAAAAAGAAAAGCCGGATGTCATAATTCAATTAAGTTATTGATTAAAGATCATTGGAACACGGTTTGATATTTAATAATGCAATAATATGTTTGCCATATTTGGATGTTAATCAATCATTCATTTCGAATTCAATTTGATTAATATTTAATGAAACCTTTAGTTGAGAAAACTAATTTGAAATGAGATATCTTTTATAATGAATACCGGTAATGTCGGATGTAATATGCTACATCGATTTCAGTAAAAAAATTTCGATTAAACGCTTATTTTTTATGTTTTATTTTGAAAAAAATGTTGATATTTGACAGAATTAAGTAGATTAACTGCTGTGTCACACCTGGTAGTTTACTTGATCGTATAAAGTTTCCAGGTGAGCAACGTATGTATCAAATTCTTGGCATTGTGTGCCAAAATATGTAGTATTTAATGTCAAAAAGAAAAAAAAAAGCGGACAAACTAGCAAAAAAGGAGATCCCCTATAAAGCAGCTGTATAATATCACAACAAAAAGATTAACCCATACAATACTTCGTATGGCATTGGCATCGGTTACAGTACATTTTGTATAACAAAACCAAATAGATTTTTTTCTCCCTTCTAAGTTTACAGGGAACCCCTATCATTTACAGTGAATGTACGGTAATGCTAACTCCCTTTCTTATCCCTGACCGTACAACTTATACCTCTCCCTGCCTAAAAAATATTTTTAACTATTATAATTTTAATGTATAAATAAAAAAAAAACTGGTTGTAGTCCTCTGCGGGGGTAGGAGAGTCTGCAACGGCGTCTGCTTCGATTTTTTTTTATTATTTCTGAACAGCAGCACTTTTGATATGACGAAATGACTGACTCTCACTTTATTTTGAAAGTTAAAAATTTACGGTGAAGGGTGGAGGAAGAGGGAATTAAAAATTCTTTCGTATGAGTTGTCGGGCCTGAATGAAATAATCGTAAAGTGTCTTGGGTGTATTGTGCATCTATTTTGGAATCGAGACAAAAGTTAGCGCCATGTTCGCTATGCCAGTGACGTCCTTTAGGCACATTATTCGAACGTTCAACTTACACAACGGCTAATTTAACATTAGGGTATTTTAAACTTTTCAACAACTGTAAGAATTTCCAATGACATAAAACTATCAAAACCAAAAGAAAATAGTTAATAAGTTACTTTTTGAGCATCCAATGTTTTAAAACAAATTACCCCAACATATTACCTTTTTTTTAATGGGTTTTTACAGCTACAAATACTCGGTCTAATTTATAGCTGTCTCGTTGCAGTTATAACAGTTTTTTACTTTTAAAATTGTATTTGAAGCAGTGAAGAGTATAAGTTAGTTGTTTTCTGTTGTGTTAATTATCGAAGCTTGTTTGTGATGTGTGACTGAAATTACAAAGTGATAATCGCTACCATCTCAGTCCACTAAAAGTAACTGAAAACAACATGGCACTTTTTTTTTT
>JAAFCF010005748.1:1205205-1275524 GCA_013389785.1 Helicorthomorpha holstii
CAACTTTCATGTTAAATTGGAGTCAACAATAGTTGATAAAATCTATACATTGTCAACGTTAAATCAATTTCATGTACTTTAACTTATAAACTAATGATTTTTCAGCATGCTACTGAGTATTTGACTCTGTAGTAGTGAAATAATATGTGATTTAAATATGGAAAACATTACAAAGTGTCGTTTTAATTCTAGGATTACTTATTTGAGGGTTTGTGGATACTAGATATTTGTTTGTTTTTTTATCTGGAGCATACACAAATAAATCAGAAGGATGTGAAGCTTGGATTCTCTAAATCGAGTCCACAAACTTGCGATTGTCCTTGTCCTTTGTTGATGGTCATTGCAGAAGCAAGTCACACTGGAAACTGCAAGCGCTTAAATTTGAATGACATAACTTTATGTATCATTAGAATGCATGGCATGGCAACAGTACATCTTCCCCTTCGAATTCCACTTTCCAAATTGTAGTTTCTATTACAGTGCAATTATAAGTAACGATGGATAATATTCCTGAACCGTATAAATTTAATATTAGGATCAAGACATGTACTGTACAGTAAAGTATGAGCCTACGGGCTGCATCATATATACTCTGGTGGGTCGTAGATTGTTTACTACTATATTTATTCATTTATCTTTACTAAAACTAACAGAAAGTTTTGAATAAATTTGCTCAAACTTATGTAACAGCTTCATATAAACTGAAAACTAAATAATAAGATGTTTATGTTAATAAGGAGATACTTAGTACCATTTCATGTACTTTTTGGCGACATTTATGGCTCATTAAACTCAGTAAATAGCATCTTAACGGTGTACCGTGCACAGTATATGGTTACTCCAATTTTAAGATGTACAAATTTACGGTATAACCGAAGATTAGTTAGTTAATGGTGCAAATTATGAGTTTTAACTACAACAGTTTCACTTACATGTCATCCTAATTAAATAATAATAGAATTCTTGTTGTACAAGTAAATTGTAATTTTTATTAGTTAAACAACTAATATATGAATGATACAGAATTTCTTCATTAGAATTTGGAATTTAAGGTGTTTTTCTAATCGTGGTACTGTTATTTTTAATCATTTATATTATATTTAATCTCTTCTTCTTTTTCGTTACAGTGTCACGAATTAAACTGAATCTTAATACAGTGTATAAATCATTACTTTGCAACTACCGACTTGATGTAACTTTGAAATCTAGTTCAGTCGATTATAATTACATTTAAACTTGCTCAACTCAAGTGGCAAGCGGAGTAGTATACATTATTATTATTAATTACCTTGTAGTTGTTTTTATTGGAACATTCATCTTATTTGTGTGGATTAGGATCACTAAATATGAAGAGTTCAAAATGTTAATGTCAAACACTTGCTGTCATAAATGAAAGGGGGGTAACATTGTAACAACCAATAAGGGGTAACCAGGATAACCAGGATAACCAGGGGTAATCTACCCCTGGTTTATTTTCAAACACGATCTTTTAACAAAAAAATCTTTCCTTCACTGACATGAGTCTAGCTTGAAAGACATTTGAACAAGGAATATGCAATTTCTTATTCACCATATGTGCCGTATACGGTACTTGTACTGTAGACTATAGATAAACGAATATTTATTTATTTGTTTTTGTGGTAACTGTAAACACCAGGAAAAAATCACATCAACTTTATGCGTATACACACTATATCCATAAAAATATATATTCCGTTTGAATAGGTCTTTGTTCATTGAGCCGAAGTGTGATAAGTGCTGACATAACTACCAATGTGCGGGTACATTTTGAAGTGTTGACTTTTCATGCGTAATGACAGAGCTGCTGAACAGAGCACTTTAAAACTTGATCCAACTGTCCATTACAACAGCTGTTAACATGCAACACAAACTTTTTCTTATTGTACAAAATAAACATTTTTAAAATTTTGTAAATTAAATTTAATCCGGGGGAAGAGTCTAATGACCTTAGGTCAGCATGCATTTCTTAAGTGATTCTCAACCTACACAAGTCATAAAATGTCAACATAAACATCAGCTTCAACGCATTCATTCTGGCAGTGACAAATTAATAACGACTAACAATTGTATGCCATACGATTTTTTAACGTCTGTGTCCTCACATCGTCTATTTTTAATCTGTGTCAGCAGAATGAATCCTTTTATTCAAATTATGCGCAGATTTTAGGATCACTTCGAATTTGTTTCCAACAGTTCAGGGTTTTATTCTAAAAACCGAAATATTTGTGTCATATTTTTAGATAGTTTTTGGAAAATTGTCGTTTTCCACGACGACAAAGATAACGACCTAAATAACGTTTTTTTAAAAGCAGAATAATGTTTTTTGTTATTATTATTAACGCCACACATGGTAAGTATTACACTTTAGCACTAACCCATAAGGGCATCAACAACAGTCGATGACACCATAAGAAAAACGGCAATGAAATTAACAATATCAATAATGTATTTACTTTTTTTCCCCTTCTATTTACTTTGTTTTGTTAGGAATCGAAAACGATAAACCATTCGACATGATAAAGCCCTTAAAAAAGTTAAATTATTTGAAGTTAACAGCCATTGATAACCTCGGTTTCGTTTGTGGTTCGTTTTTGCCACTTTTTTTCAATGTTTGCGCGACACATGCCAAAATGAAAGAAGTATAAAATTACGCTTGGAAATTGTTGCGGTAACATGGCAATGTCGATGGATTCTCAAATTTCTTCTTTCCAGACATAAACTGCCAACTTTAAATATTCACATCACGTACCGTCAGACACATACACAAAACACTGGATTCATCACAAATCTTCAAGTAACCAGTTTAAGCGACGTAATGATCAAGGGAAAAGAAACACACGCATGACATTGCCAAATAAATTCTGTGGGTTAACAATCGTAATTCCTACCACTACGTATACAATTTTCCCCACAAATTATTGTGACTAATCAAATATACATGTTAGACAAAAAAAAATAATATACAACCCCTATTTAAATCTACCAACAAATCGTATATAAAATTTATAATGATAATAATTTTCATTTGTTTTAATTGTATTTAATTCGATCTTACAAGGACATTCATTTCTACAGTTATGAATTAAAATGTTACCAATTAAAGTCTAAATTGGGAGTTTAATGATGGAGTTCATTTGTAAACATTATTCTCCTCAATCCTCTTTAATTTTATACATATGAAGTCATGTGTGTTGGAATACGAAGAGATCCGATGGTAACTGAGTACTGACAGCTGTCAGTCAGTTTCAAACTTTTTTTCTCTGTCAAATACTGTAGTTGTAATGGTAAAAAGCCGGCTTGTCGCGACAAACGATACGCCGGCGTAAGATAAAATACCATTTACTTAACTCGCCCACCCACAAAGCTTTGTGATTATTTTGTGACATAAAAGGAGGCATATGGGAGTTGTATTAAAAGCGCAACAATAATTCAATTTGCGATCGAGAAAAGAAAAAGGCTGCCGAGGTTCATCAGTCAATCCTTGGTTTTTTTCCGTCGTCTCAACGGCGCCGTAAACATTTTACGTTACGGATATTGGACCACCGAGCATAATTTTAAGAAAGACAAAAACAATTGGTTATTTATCATACACTATAAGAAACCTTCCTGAATTTTTAAGAGCTCTAACCCAATTAATCCTACTCCGAACAACATATTGACAACATGTGTTTGTTGGACTCCAATTGAAATAAATGGGTAATTGTGCTGCATAAAGAAAGTTAATACAAGTTAAGTGTTTATTAAAAAGCAGAATTAAATAGTGGCAATTGTTTACCAGATGTTGTATACAAATTAGAAATTTAAAAAATATATTCGTATATATGTAATTACTGAAAAGTGTCACTAGCAATCGATAAAGTTGGACATATTTCAAAGGTTTAGTTGGCCAAGGAGATATTTTTTGATCTTCCAAATCTTATAAGAAAACTTTTTTAGTAAAGTTTATATAGTACCGGTATATAAAAACGAGTAGTAAACGACAAAACAAATTACTCTTGCACTCGACGAAATGGTTAAACTTTAAATGTTTGACAAACAGTGAACTACAAATGTTTACGTTATGAAATACAAACGTCTTTGAAAATAAAGTAACATTGTAAACAGATGCTTCAATCGATGTTTTATGAATAGGATTTAAAAGTGTATCACCGCTACTCTACAGCATTTATTTTAGATTATTATGTAAACGGAGATTCAGAAAGACCTTAAGTATTTCATTCAGCACAATATTTACATAATTCAATTCAAATTCATCTATTTTTTGTTACGTTTGACAATTTAATTGTGATATTGTCAACTTGATGTTTATTACAAAATAAGGAACTCGTATATACGAGTACATAGACATAACAATTAAGAACAAAGTTTCTAAATTTTTTTGAATGTAAGAATTGGTCCTCACCTGTGGTGGACGGTGTGAGAACCTCAACTTTTATCAAAATTTATTTAACTTTGTGTCTATTTCTCAATTCTTCTCAATTTAGTTTTCTCTTTACTCTCATCTTTCACTATTTAAGTCTTTAAAACAGAAAAAAAAACTTTATTCGCACTAGAACTTATTCATATCATTTAATTGTCGTAAAATTCTATTTAAATTTTGATTTACCTACAAAAAAAATTTATAATTTGTTCCGAACTTTATACATAATTATGTAAATTGTTCTTGACTAACTTATATTTTTAGCATTACTGAAAATAATTGTCATGCACGGTTAACCAAGCTGAGCGATATACATTGTAGTTGCATATACCGGTATTTTACTACATGAAGTACAACATACAGAGTACACTATACAGATTACATAGTCTATTACAAATTTCTAAAAAAAATTATTATAAAGGATTATAGAAACACCTTACAATTCTACGACTGCAGATTATATACCGTATTTTTTTCTCTCTTTGAAATTCTATGCATAAATAAGACTTAATTCCTACAGTATATCATAAATATTTAAGGAATAAATCTAACGATAAAACTATTTTAAACGCTGTCTGAAACATAAATTTCTAAACTAGTGTAGAACAGACGTAAAAATTCTCTAAAATTATACTGGAAAGAAGTGGAAAAAATTATTTATAAAAATCATAAAGGAACTCATTACCCTAAGAAATCATCACCATATAGCGGTGTAAATTTGCGGTATACACTACAATGTACCACTTGTATGGGTATACTGTATGTGGATTTTGTGCTGATAGACTAAAAAGACAGTAATTACCCAACTGTTTACACGGATAACAACGGCGTAAATCTTTACATAACTTATCCTTTTCACTACAATGTATATACCATTACGTATTTTTAATACTACATAATTTCATGCGCAACACAATAGCAAAAGTTATCTTATATTTTACCTGATAGTGCACATTTTCTCCACTCCAAACTTTTTTATTATTTTTTTACGCATTCATTTATACAATGCACTTAAGTGAAAGATGAAAATACATGTAAACTGTATAATTTTGTATATGCAGTACAAAGAGTGGTGAAATTAAAGTGGTACAACAACGTATATACTGTATGCAAACATTTTTTTTTTTTTTTTTTAAAAAAAAGAAGAAGAAAAATCAAGTAATGCAAAAACAAAAAATTGATGAGATGAAATTATGCACGAAAAAATACATCATATCATCAGCATTTTTTTTTCTTTTAACCCTTCGAAAATTTTTTCCTATTTTTGCACAAACTAAATTAGTTTGAACGTTTTGTAAACTACGATTTGTTTAATTAGACTTTTACAGAAGACTGTAAAAACTCTCTTGTTATTCAATACCAAAGTTGTAACAGTCTCATGTAATCCATAGAATGGTTAAAAATAAAAAAGATCCCACTAGGTTTCTCGAGTTCTTTTATTGTTTTTACTTTTTTTATTTAAAGAAGAAAATGCGAAAACACTATGCGAGGATTAAGTAGCAATATACAAAGTTTAGATAAGCTTTTTTCAATTGTTTTGGATGTTCAGAACAATTAATTAAATTGATTGCATCATGTTTATTTCATTGATGTTTTTTTTTTTTATAATTTGCGGTGTATTGAACGTAATGATGACGATTTTAAGTGCTACGAAATCAATTTCCTTATACAGCATAAAATAGAAAAGGCAATGCCAATGATCGCAGGTCCCTCTGTCATTAAGCTCATTCAACTACCAAAGATTTCCCACACTAACATCACTCTGTAACTACCAAGAAAAAAAAGGATAAATTTGAAAATAAAAATTTAGAAAGAAATCGTCAGTAGTTTATAAAATGTGTTCTTCAAGGAGAAAAATGGAATTTGTAAAATGTTTTATTTGCTAAGTGACTAAATTCAGGATTAACATCACTAAACAGGCCATTTATCAAAGTTAAACAGCATCAGTTATAAGCTCGAGTTGCTTTTTCAATATTGTTTTATGTCTATTATAACTTGAGTGGAAAATTTGTTACTCTTAAAATTGCATATAATAAATTTTCTTGCTTTTTTAGATATTTTTGATTTATATTTCACGAGGGAAGAAAAATGGAGCAAGTGTGGTTGGGGAAAAAAAAATTTCTCAGCGTCACTAAAACATATGTCGTTATAAAATAGGTTCAAAAAAACTATTCCACTTTAAAAAGTTTTGATTTTGTTTTTTTTTATATTATAAGCAAGTGCATACTGCATATCAAAGCTACTTAAGTTAACCATGACTGCTAAAATGTTGGCAAACAAATTTGACTGATTTATAGCCAAAAATGTAGACATCAAAGTTCAGATATGCCCTATACTAACTAGAAATTCACACGAATATCGAAATAGAAAACCTGATGACCTCACTATATGAAATCAGTAGCAAAAATGCTACTTACTTAAACTGATGCTCTACATCTAAAAGACATTATGGGAGCCATTTGGCACGTCGCTTCGTCTTACTTGATATTCAGAATGCAAGTACCGTTAACTAGTTCAGTGTACTGCCGCATTCTAGAACAAAATTTTAGAACAAAAAAAAAACAATTTTATTATTTCATCCTCTATTTATTTCTCATTTTTATGCTTAAAAGTTGCTTAAATGATGTTTATTCAAATGTTAAAAGCAACTTTTTATTTAATATTTAATGCATGCATATTTAAACTTACTGTAGATACCTTATTCATTGATATTGTGGGCATGTACAGTATAAACTTGAATACAATGGTATCTGCTCAGTTGGGATGAGGTGGGGGGGGGGCTGAAATTCTGGTATTCGGCCGCTGGAAGTTTTATGTAGCGTAAAATAATAATATTGTAGGCAAAACATGTTTTTGGCGTCGTCTCCACCATAAAGTGTAACTAGCAAAACCGATTCAGTGATAGCGTTAATAAACCCATTAGTTAAGCAGCAGTCACTTCAGCATATGATTTTACATTGAAGCTATAGAGATTGAATATATGCACCTAATGTCATTTTTGACAATCTTGTCTCCAACCAATTTTATGCAAATTTTTATGTTGCTTTTACTCTTTTACTCGGTTGCATTTCCAACTTAACTATTACAAAAAACAGGGTATTCAACTTATTCTGGGCGCTGCAAATTTATTAGTTTATTCACATTTAGATTTTGAAGTTCATTTTTAAAAGTTGCTGCTGCTTTTAATGACTTATTAATTAAAATTTCAAGCACTATTGATAATAAACTTTAGCTTGATAACCACTGTCACTTTGAAATAGTCATAATAATTATTCTATTTTTATGTACCGGATATCTAACTAAAAAAAATTAACGTGCAAACATGGAGAAAAGACTAGTTAATAGCTAATAAAAACTGAACAAGTTTTCAATCACTATCAAGTAAGAGTTGCTTAATACTTTTTTTTTTCTTCTTGAGACTTATCTTGTGGAATATCATTGTTTACTGCGATATTATAAAATATGAGTTTGAGGTTGGCTACTCCATTTTGTCTTTTCTATGTTATGCACTTATTCATAAGGCGTTACTATGGAATTCAGCCAACTTTTCAACTGACATACGGTATGTTGCTTATATGCAGCATTATTACATTTCGGATGCACTGGAATAATAGATGCTGGAATATTTCAATAAACGCCATGATAATTTTATCACAATATAGACGCCTACAACATGTTAAGAGCCTGAATCGCGAGCTAAAACTTTGCCATATAAAGCTCCGTTTATGGCCATTGCAAAAAAAAAAAAAAAAAAATAGAAGTTAATAAAAAAATATAATTCGTGCGGTTAGAAATTCTAACTCATCTTTTTTTTTTTTTTGCCACATTACATTTCCAGCGTTAGTTATTGTAGCGTGTAGTATTTTCGATATAACGCAATGTTAAAGGCAGGAGATAACTGTAATAACTACATTGTGCATGTGCGGAAGGGAAGGACCTTTTAAATGGGAGCAGAAATTCAGATCTTAACTGCCTGCAAATGACAGGAAACATAATACATCTTATTTTTACAGTAATTGAATAGAAAATATTTGTAGCTGATAACTTTGATAATAAACGGTTGCTCATTTAATCGCAGCTGCTTCACACAAATAAGTTATCACTCGTTATGTACAATTTGTTTTCTTCATCACACGACATTATTATGTGGTTGCTTCTGTCGTTTATTAGCAAAGCAAAGCAATACGGCCATGTACTGTGCCCTCTGACCTGTTCGGTTAACAGGCAGACGACACTATCATTTTTTTATATTTTTTTTTTTTATTCTTTCCTTTGATATTCCCAGTCATATCGCAAGGGGATTAAACTCACTCAAAATATAAATTAGAGGCAAACGACTCTGAGAAATTCAGAACCACTGCCAAGCATGTACGAAATGAATAAAATGAAAATGTAACATGTATTGGAGAGGGAATACAGTAGAAAGAAATGTTAGCATGTAAGAAGGTAAAAGAATTAAACATGACATCTATTTCCTCTGTCTTTTTAATTTTTTAACAAACGTTTTCCGACACAAAAGACTGAAAATTTCTTGTATTGAATTCGAGACAGCATGTATGCATGCAGACGACATCTACATAAAAAAAACACACTTTTAAAATTCTTTCTACTGTATAATGCAGTGGTTCCCAACCGGTGCACCGCAAGTCTTCCGGAAGTGCTCCACAACAATTACAGTTAAAATAACTAGATTCTAGCTACTTTAACTAGAACTTTTAAATGGTTCTACGTTGTTTAATATGCTGTAAAAAGTAAAAAAAAGAAAAAAGCAGAGATTCATAAATTTCAATGAAGAAATGGGAGTAGCCTTATCTTGTATAGAAGAAATATGTAAACACTATCAAGCTCAACTTTCCCATTAACTTGTAACCGTAATGGTTTTTTTTTAATTACAAACTAAAAAAAAAATAATAATTACTGAGCTCAACTATCTTCTATCCTGAAAATGGCATAAAAAGCGAATTTTTTTTTTTTTGGAAATTATTCTTATTTCATATTAATTGAGGGGGTATTAATTTCGCTAAATATTTTTGTTCACAAGAGTTTAGAAAAGGTTGGGAGTCATTGCTAAAATGTATTATTTTTTTATACAATCCAACATTTCAGCGGCAGTACCTTTAGAATAGGCTTATGCATAATTGTATTTAGGCTTAATTATTTTGATAGGGCGTGACTACCAGTGTCAGTGTTTTTCAATAGATGCTAGTGTATTTGTACGCTTTGCCACTGTAGTGATGGCTAACAAATTAACACGGCACAAGTGAAAGAGGTCATGCGCTAATTCAGTCACCGAGAAACTGGGTAGATGAGAAGAAGAAAAAGAAGATGAAGGACAACAAACTCTTCATCTTTAAATATCGCTGGACTTTCAAACGAGCATTGTACCCAGACGTCGAGAAGACGACTGGAATCTGGTCAAGCTGAATTCTGAATGATCTTATCTTCAATGGCTAGTGTATATAGAAAAAGCCGCATATTATTACTATCATCACTATTATTAAGGTGGTTTAGTAAAGTAGTCCAACTGGATTTTCAATATTATTAATACAGTATCTTTCAAATATACTGCAGGTACATGCACGAGTAATACTGAAATTTGCATTGCTATACGTCAACAGTCTATTTCAGAGCCAAACAACCAGATAAATAGTGTTATCTTTATGACACGATATCTTAAGCATAAATGCAATACAATATAAAAATTAAAAAAAATCTAGACAAATGTCGACTAATCTTCTCTAGCTAGCCAAGTCATTAGTGTCTGGTGTTATCAACTTTGTCACGTCAAAGTAAAATTTTTAAATGTTTGTAATTGTGATGTAGATTTTCCTTAACAAAGTCAAAATGCATCTACTTTACATATTTTTTATATCGTTGCAATTGACACATTGTGTTAGTGAACATGCTCTACCTCTGAAAGGAAATTTATAAACTAAATTTTAAAGTGCTTCTTCAAGCATAAAGTCGACTTTTAGTAAGAAGTCAATATATTGTACGACCGTATTATTTATTGGCAATAGGCTTGACATTTGACAACAATTGGACGCTGTGTACACTGCACAACAAAACAGTCTGACAGCTATGTTATTTTTTTCCTTCCGACATCCAAAATCTTATCTTAATATAAAGACACATAACTTTGCTAAATTGTGTTTGTTATGTTGAAATTTTCATACGAATCGTCTATCGGTACATTTGCATTGGCATTGCCAACGATTCCTTCAGCTTCATTATTAACGTCAGTACCGGTAGTGCTTTGGATGAAGTCAGTTGTAAATATTACATGTTTAAACATTGAAAATAATAACGAACTGCTTAAACGGTATAATCTCAATGTATCACTCCCCAAGGATATTTACTTTTGAACTTTTTTTTATCACCTCTCACATGCTTATCACTGTTTTCCTATAACATACGATTTCATTATTTTTCACAAAATGCTTATGGCTTATTTGCTTAAACAAGCAAAATTGATATCACTTGCCTAACTAACTTTAAAAACCCCCTATTTCAATCTCCAGTGGCGGAAATCAATATTAACTCACTTTATTTACATTCGGAATCCATTACTGTGCACAACACAGGTTTAGATTTTTGCGACAGCAAACATTCGCAGCGGGCATGTCAATCATTTGCTTTGCTTCTTCAGGGGAACCCAAAAATTGAAGTAAAACAAAATTAAGTTTATAATAAAATTATGCTGTAGCTGCAATGTCAATCCAATGTCCATGCAATTATTGCCTTTACTAATGTAATTCATAATTCATTTTTAATGAATTTTCTAATATCAAACTTTGTTAACTTTTTGTTGCTGAGTTTACAAACACCATCAGTTGATTACCAGCCCATAAATTTATTCGTGTTTGTATTTGAAAATCAATTTTTGTGTAATAAAATTTTATTGCTACTCTTACATGGAGAATCTCATCAAGTATTCTACTTTATAATACGAGCCAACATGATTTACAATCGCCAAACAAGCAAGTTGAGTTTATAATGGGTAGAGTAAATTAACACTGTAATGTTTAACATAACTTTTAATATTTAATGACTATGAATAATAATACGTGTGCTGTATACAAATATTAATGAGATATGGACCGTTGTTTGTTTTTAATTATGTTTTTTTTTAAAGCTTTAGTGTAGAATTTAAACCTAAATCAAGACATTGCGTTGGAGATAACTAAATAGTGTTATTGTTTTTTCTGAACCTAATTTGTAAAAGTCAGTACAGCTAGTAATGACAGGATACTATAACAGTAATAGTAGTAATGACAACAGCGACATGTCCAATTTTTCCTTATTTTCCTCTTTCACATGAACTCATTCATCTCTTTTCAGTACTTTCATTTACAATTAATCTCAATGAAATAAAATCGTTGTTACTGAGAGAACAAATGCTTTCCTTCATCTTCCTTACATCAATATCTTATTACATTAGAAAATGACTGCCAGATTAAAAAAGATGGCGCCGCTTGTCTAACGACTCGAATTGATAGTTTTAACTTACAAAGACATTGCTGTTAGCCGTTAATCGAGCGAGAAAACAAAATTCTTCTGGATGAATTTCTTTATCACTACTTTATATCATTTTTAATCGACTAACGATGACTACTTTTCCATATAAAAAAAAGGAGTTACAGTCTTTACAAACTAAACCTTTGATAGCTTACTAGATAGTCACTAGAGGGCGACTGTAATAGGAAAAGATTTTTGAATAAAAACGAAATTCGGTGAAGCCATTGTGCAAAGAAGGAAGACATGGCCTTGTAAACAAGTACAGATTGACGGATAATAAAAGTGTCAATGACACACTGTATTAATAAGGTTACTTCAAATGAATCATTCAGCCCGTGGAAGTACTGCATGACGTCATTGTGTATTTGCCTTTGTACCTCTATTTAAACTTTGCCTGATGAAAAAAAATTATAATAATAATCCAAATAAAAGGTAGTCGTTGTAATAAATGTTGGAAACAATATTGCATGACTCTTTCAGTGTTTATACAAATGTTTTGTAAGCTTTTGTTTTATTTTAGTGAAACATGTTGCTTACGCAAACGTTTCTACAGCAGCTTGACTGATCAATTTCAATGCTATTTTGTTTATAACTCTAATGTCGTGCATAGAAGAAATAAACGAATTCAAAATGTTATCAATAGTTTGAAACATAAAGACGCACATTTGCGGAAGTACATTTTAAAATGACTACATGCTTTTCATAGCCGCTCTTAAAGCGCTTCGTGCGTGTTTTTAATGTTAGGATTTTTGTCCTCAAAAACTAGTATGAAAAATAATTAATGTAAGAAGTAATATTATAAGAGTTATAAGAACTGTAGTGAAAACCGTTTAACACTTGACTTAGGGAGCAAAATATTTCTTCATATTAATATAGTTTCTTGTTAAGCGATGCATACAAAAAATAAAGGCAATATACTTCAATATATTGTTCATCTTATTAAATACTTGACTTAACTGTACATTTCAAATTATTATACATTTTGTACATGAAATAAAAAATTTGTACAAAAGTTGCATATAAAAAAAGCTAATGTAAAATTACAACTGTAATTTAAATTTTTTTTTTATAAAAACCAATAAAAATGTATTGATATTTTGGGAAATCTGATTTTTTTGCATTGTCCAAGTACTGTATATATTTTGTTCATTCAGAAGCGAAATCTTCTGGTGTTAAGCGATTTTTTTGTGTTAAACGAATCTGACTGTATAATAAAAATTCAATCATAATAAAATTTAGATAATGTTATAAGGTTTTAGTGGGCATATTTACCATAAACGTATTGTCATTAGATTTAACTAACTTAATCCTGAATCAAAGCTATTTCATTTACTCGGTGCTCTAATTTAAAATTCAGTGTTGTTAATATGGTATACAAATTGCCGTGGATGTGTAAAGTAGCTCCCATAGGATCAGTTCCTACTATGAGCCACTTTGGTGATTGGGATACGAGAACACTCCAGATACTGTACCAATCTATGGTGATAATGCTGGCTAAATTTTATAATATTAAATTAGAAACATTAATTCATAGTCACTAACTATTAACTAAAACTCGTTGACGAAAGATTATGTACGAGTCGCCTGAAGGACTCTAAAAACCGCAATTATAATGAAAAAAATCAAATGACAGTAGTAAAACTGCAGTCATAAGCCGCATATCATATGATGTTAAATAAATTAAAAACGTCAGTATAATCGTATGGCTCTAAACGAACAAATTATCCCACACATCCTGTCATCTTGTACTTCAGTATGTTATAAGAGAATTAATTGACCAGTTTGCTAGCTTTAAATGGCTTACATTGCCTGAAATAAATACTTTTCTGGAATAATTTTTTTTGGGGGATATTTATTAAATTTTAAAATACTTTTAACTGTAAATGAGAATTTTTTATGGCCATTTATTTGTGTGCAAACTAATGCTAACTTTTGTTAGATAATATTATCCAATTTCATAGCCTTTTTAATAGTACTTGGGTGAGGCTTTTTACCTGTCTGTAGCCCAGTAATTACAGCTATTTTTATATTGACATTAGGGCTGAACGATATTTTGAATGTGGTTGTACAGTATTTAATGAAATATCGAATTGCATATTTAAGCTCAATATTTCGATATATCAACTCAATATTTTAATTTAAAGACACGTTGATAGCTTATTAAGAACATTCCTCGAATTCAAAATTTTAACAACTATATAATGAGACTAATCTCTATTTAAACCGATGTAACTTAATCTCGTCACTTTAAGAAGAATAAAGAAACGAGACAAATGTGTATTTGGACTTATGCAAATTAGTCTCATTTCTTTATAGGTGAAAAGTGAAGTTGCAAATTGTTTTATGGAGTTAACATCAGGTCATGTACCAGTAATAAAAATAACATGATATTATGAACCTAATTTAGCCTTTTTACGGTACTTGAGTACAATAGAAAGCAACATCAACTAATGGTACTAAAATTGATGGTAATTTTACTTGAACAAGTTCAACTACTGAATGTTTAAGATGGTTATTTTGGTTGAGGCAATTGCATAGCTCAGTCGATAAAAGCGTGGACGAGAGTCAGTACATCAGCAGTTCTAGTCTTGGCCACTGCCAAACGTGGGATGGATGATGATTTTTATCTATTCCTCCCGTCATCTTAGTAATGATGAAAATGGTTGGGAAAACAGTAAAGCCATCCAAAATATCGAATAAAGTATTTAAATTGAAATTTAACGAACTCTATCATTTAACCATTTAGTTATTTTGGTTCACCTCAAATTTTGAAGGATGTTTAGAGTTCGTCTTAAGGTTATAAGCTATATTCATTTAAAATAAATTATTTACGGTAAATGTAGGTTACGTTCTAAGTTAGTCCTGCCAGCAGAGTGATGATGTCCATCTGCAACTTTGGTAAAGTAAAAATAACATTAAGAAGCTTAGTTAAATTAATTACATTTTTAGAACAGTATAAATAGACTTTTGTTCACTATCTTAAACATTTATCCTAATCGCCTTAATTTTTTTTTTAAGAAAAAGTTGTAAAAAAAGTAATCGATTTCGTGATTTTTTTAAAACCCACTACCGCTTTTATCCGCAGTTTCAGTCAATAAATAGATAATGCTTTAAGCTATTATTACCTAATCTTAAAGTACTTGCTAACATTTGGCGCATTCTAAACTCTGCTTTTACGGTTAAAACTATCTTGACGACAGATATACGTAAGAGTGCAAGCGTTAACGTATTAACCACATTAACCAGAAATGAAACCCAAAAAAAAAAAAAAAAAGAAACAACTAAGCAACTAATGATTAAAAATTGATGTGCTTAACTCCAACCACAAAGTTAAAAAAAATAATATATTGTATTGTAAAATAAGATGGCTTGTTGAGTATATACACGAGGCTAAATCCGATTCTGTAAAATATTAAACAAACCGAAAAATTATGCAGTTCTTGTGAACCATTTAACTAAATATAGCTACCACATTTAGCTTATAAACATGGAGGTGGTGATTAGTGAACATGACATCCACTAATCTTTTATTTATTATTAAGTTTAACAATCTTAGCTATGATGTTTTATAATAAATCGAAGGCCGCCATTATATTAATGACTTAAAATGACCAAACTTAAAGGTTCTTAAAGACGTTAAAACAAGCATTTCTTTAAGGAGGACAGTACACGATTGTTCAAGATTTCTGTTCTACAAACTTACACATATCATTTGAAAGATTTTGCAAGTATGAAAATTACGGAACAACTTAGTAATTACGAACGTTTATTCACCGCCCAAGTTCATTAACTTCATTGCATTATCCTATTAATATGATTATGCATCGTTATTGAGTTTAATTTTAATTGATGGAACATGAGATTTGATCTAAACATCATTTTCAAAACTTGTTTGACCAATAATTATAGTTAATTTACCTGTTTTATTGCTTTGTATTCATGTTGCTTTGCCGAAATCTGTCAAAAAAATAAGCTTTGGCAATA
The DNA here is from genome assembly GCA_013389785.1 of Helicorthomorpha holstii. Lineage (NCBI taxonomy): Eukaryota > Metazoa > Arthropoda > Diplopoda > Polydesmida > Paradoxosomatidae > Helicorthomorpha > Helicorthomorpha holstii. Next base: position 1,221,149 of record JAAFCF010005748.1, read on the forward strand.
AATAACTAATACAGTAATTAGTTAACTATTTTTACGACGTTGTATTTGCCCAACAATTCGGGCAAAGTTTAATGTGTCCAATCGGCATTAGCAACAACCAGTGTAAATAGTCATTTAACGTACTTAACACAATTTGTAAATTATTCATCGTCCTAATTAAAAGTGAAATTCCCATCTGCCTCTATTTAAATAATCATTTTAGTTTAACTGTTGCTGCGTACCACTATTAAACCACATTTGCAACAACACAAACTACTCAATTCCATGTACAATCACAGCGTTTACATGTATTTCTCATAAAAACCATTAGTAAAAGTTAATGGTGTAAGTGGCGTTGCAATTCCCGCATCTGCTATTTATCTGCACACATTTCTCTTTGATAATGGTTAATATTTCATAGGAAATTTTTAGTTCATGTTAAACGCAGTAGCAACTTTTGTGTAATAATAATAAAAAAAAATGGGTAAAAATTAAAAATACATATTTTTCATGGTGTGTGAACGTTGCTTTGACTTCACTTTCATTTTGCTTCATAAATCTTGAGTCGACTAATTAACTTTTTTTTTTCTCCTTAACTCCCAGCTACACTTAACTTATTTGGTTACTTCAACGCATCCCATTTCAAATTGTAGTGGAGGGCAACGATGGCGGTTTGATATATTTATTGCCCCGTGCACAACCAGCTTCATCAAATATAAATATTCATTTCTAATCAACAGACGCGGTCTATTTCTATCATAAACATGCGATGTAGTTTAGTTACTCGCGCTATTTTATGCTATGTTTGATTTTAGATTATTTTTCAGGCAATAAATTTCAATCCTATGCAACAATCACCCACCAGTATGCAAAGTTATTGTAATTATTACAAAAACGAATACACAAAGTAAAATAGAGGGGTTGTAGGGAAGAAAAAAAAGTAAAAAAGTTCTCTGGAGAATACAACATTTTTCAACGAAAATTCGAGCAATCCTTTAAAAAAAAAAACATTTCCGTCTTCTTTTTCTATTGGCAATTATAAACGCGCTTTTCTATAGATAAGAAAGAAAAGAAGAAAAAAAAATAAATTTCAATGAAAAGGTAACAAAAGTGTTTAAATAAACAAACAGTCGACGGCGGCGGTATTCATTTTTATTCAACTGAATATGTTGCAAACCGTTAAATCAGCACACGATTTAATTTGATTATTTAATTAAAGTTTTGATTTAAACACAATTTTATCAGCTCTTTGTTCCAATACATTTTATCTGTACACCTGTTGGCTAATAAAGCCAGTAGAGACGCAGACCTGTTTTCTCCAAATAATTAACAATAAATTTTTCATTTAAAATTGTATTGTTTCTAATTACATGTTTTATTATGGCTTTGCTTTGCAATGGCCCTTTGTAATGGTACAAATGTTTGTTTTTTTTTTTTTAAAAGAGAATTAGTAACAGCAAACTCTTACGATATTGCTTCGTTTTTATTTTTAAAATTGTTATAAAAAAACCCGTATCAAAGAAAACGAGTGGTTTGTTATGATAATGAAACGATGTTTTAATAAGTTATATGGAAGATAGTGGAATTGAACGAGTAGAAAATTCTGCGGAAAAAATAATCGTCAACAACTTCCACTAAACATGGTAAACCCAACGCCCAATTCTAACTTAATACAGCTTCTCATTTACATTAACGTCTTAACCATGTTTAACGACATCTACTTTCTACATAGCACATCACACTAGAGCAGTGGTTCCCAACCGGTAATTCGCCGACCATTTTGGGAGTAGTCCACGAAAATGATAAAGTAACTGGATTCTAGTTACTTTAACTATCATTTTCTTTACTTTAACTAGAACATTAAAATGAGTCTGGATGAATTTTGAATATTTATTAAAGAATATCTTAAACTATCAACAAAAAACCCTATAAAAATTTTATTATGTTTTTGAACTTTCTTTTATGTAAACTCAGATTTTCTATGTTGCTTAAAATAAAAAAAGGAAAATATTAAGAAATTTGGAAACGATCTTCTTTCCTGAAAATGGCATAAAAAGTGAATGTTGTTTTGAAATTATTCCTATTTCATATTAATAACAAAGTGACATAGAAACTTGCTTCTTATTAATTTAGGGTGTTCCGCCAAATTTTTTTATTCACATTAGTACTCTCCAGTACAGAAAAGGTTGGAAATCACTGTATTAGAACATTTCCCCTATTTACCGGTAAACATCATTGACAATTCTGTAATTACACGATAATTTAATAGTAATTATATTTTATTTAATATTCAGCCATTTGCAAAGCTTGTAAGAAGAGTGCACTTCCTCAGTTTCTATTACACTAGATGAGAAACACTTTACATACAGTATGTATCACATAATCTCAGAGCATCTAAATTAAATTTTAGCAAAAATCACCAGACCAAACAAAAAGAAAAGATCACTTTACTCTTCTGATTCCTCGTATTTCGTGTATTTCAAAAGAATTTTATTAATAAATAAACTAAATTTAATGGATTTCTTCGACTGCTAGTGCTACGCAATTGAGTGATAATGAGCGGTAAAGACAATTTGTCTTCTCATCTTTAATTCTCATCTTTAACCATTAAAAAGTTTACGTCTTAACAGCAAATGATCAACCTTTTGGTCCACAGTTAACACTTCACCACCTAATCGACAAAAAGTATGGTTATACATAGCCTGATTAGATCCATTTCTTAGAAAATAAACATTTAAACGCAAATTCGCCATCGTTTTAACTGTTTTGATGCTTTGATAATGCAAAACATACATCTCAAGAGTAACCTCTGTCTTTTCAATATATTGAAGTATGCATAGTGAGTGAAACATTTGATCTCATCATTGATTGATTGATCAATATTTAACAGCGCAATCACTTTACACTGTTTTGACAAACATGGAAGAACATCACTGTTAAACCAAATTATATCGTTTAAATTTCCCCAGAAGGAATTGTAACTACAGGAAGATAGTTATTAGTAAATATCAATTATTATTAATTGGAAGTACTGTATTCGTGGTTACTGAAATAACCTCTCTCGATCAATTTAAAATTAATCGCTAACCGAGAGTTTAAAAAAAGTGACACTAAACCAGTTTCAAATGTAAGACCATTACAAATTACAGATATTTCGAATGAAGCACATTTATCACCGTAATAAATACACAAATCAACCAACAAAAAATTGTATTTTGTGGTTCACTGAAACTTTTAATTTAAAAGTCATGCCTAACTTGTTTTTTCACAAATTGCAGTCAGTGGTTCCAACTAAGTGGGCCACTAGTCGCCACTATTTATCCATGTCTAGTGTACATATATGTCTTGTAGTCCAGTTGTTGAACCAGCTTGACCACATTACTTCGTTTTCCATTTTCTTAGAAAAAATAAAATAAATTCCATGTAATATTTACATACACGCGCAACCAATACTATTTCAAACGATAAGCACCAAAGTAGCCATGTAATTTTTTTTGTTTTACTTTCCAAGCTTGTTTTCGATCAATTGAACTTTATATAGTTTCTATAGTAGCGAAGGGTAGTGTATTTAGAAGGAGAAAATGCTTCCAAGTACTATCATTTGAATGCTAATGCAATGTACAAGGTTGTAAAAATGAAAATCCTTTTTTATTGTTTTTTTTTTAATGATATGACCAAGTAACTATAAAGAGAGTCCCTGTTGCTTCTTGGGAATTGTACTCATTCTGATTGGTCAAAACAGGAAGCGAAATGTCAATAATGGCGTTCATTAATCATAATAATTGACACAAAGTAAACATTGAATAAATGCTTTACCATTTCATATTCATTCTTTAATGGATTGTACCTGACAGTAAAAATCTTAAAGATTTCCGTATACAGTTCTTTTAATCAATTTTTTACGAATAATGTTTAAAATTCTAAATATTCGTTATTATTACCCTAGTAAAACTTTTTTTATATAAAGGTACAAAAAAAAGCTCGCCAGGTGAAAACTCTATTTCACTCGTATTTTAAATTAAAACAAGAAAAAAGTTTAGATTGTGATAGTGTAAAAAGTCGTAAATACCACCCATAAACAACTCTATTTAGATTGCAGAAAGCAGCAACAATCCACCCTCATGAAATACGACCACCATTAACAACATGACAGAAATATTAAACAAGCAGCGAAAATCTCAATCTTAAATAAAAACAAATTACAATTTTTTTTTAAAGAGATGAAAAATGAAAAAGACGATGTAAACAGACTGAGAGAGCATTACACAATGTAAAAGACGGTTAACAATTGCCCAGACACAGCCAACCAAGCCAGCCAGACTTTTAAAAAGGAAATGATGAACGGTTAAATGCCCCAACAACACTTGCTATGCCGAACTTGAATTCACTTGAATTTCCAGGGCAGTACACTTGAGATCAAAAAGACTTTTTGAACAGGGATAACTTTAAAAGTCAAAAGAGCATTATTTTCGCGAAAAGTTTAGCCCCTCCTGTATGCTACTGCTTAGCTACACATCACATGAATTTACAATGCATGGATAAATATTGTCTTCTACTCTTGATATGAAAAGCCAATGTAAAGCATATGCCTACATCAATTTAAATTAAAATAAAAAACGGTATTAGTTTGCATGACAATAAAATAATACAAATGTAATGTAATTTTGATGGGGAAGAATTTAAGGGTTTTATGAGAAGCAAATTGTATTGGGTACAAGTCTTTCAAGAATGTCATCTTAGAAATGACTCAACTACTTTCAAGTGGGCATTGCATGACATAAAGTACTGATAAATTAAAAAGCAAATACGACTTTTTTTAAATTTGAAATTCTAATTGATTTTGTTTTTTCAATTTAAAAGCCGTAGTTTTTTTCAATTATTGTAGTCAAGCTCGATTCTCTTGCTATTTTGTACTGTACGTTCAATTTTAGTATGTAAATATTTATATACTGTGTATGCAAATTACAATGCGAATGTGAATGGCTTTTATTTATTCAATGACTTACACCATTTCATTTGGTTAAAATTGACAGAGGCGATAGTATAGCGACCTGCAGACTGTCTTTCTTTTTTCTTTTTAAAGTCGAACATGGTCGAAAATCTAGTTTTTTTCCTGTCAACTATTTTTATTTTTTTAAACTCTTAAAAGAAATACTGTAGATAGTGTTAGCATCTAGTATATTTTACTTTCCATTAGCAACTCAACAACTGCCCCCATTGCTCTGAAACATCTCTTTTGAGTTTTCCCCAGACCCAGTATCACACAAACTACTCCCCATCACTCCCACTATCACTTAAGAATTAAAATACAAGTCTCTTTATGCTGCACTATAGACTATAGTATCTTTATTTGTTAGTAACTTACAAGTTGTCATTTTTATTTCTCCTTCACACTGGGTCTTCAATCGACCTTTGAACGACTGACTGAATCTAATCTTAAAAACAAAATGTCTAACTCTATGTACATATATATTTTATTTTTGTTCAACTTTGAGATGTTGAAAAAAGAAGTGATAAGGACAAGAAATAAACAATTTGATGCTTGTTGCTATGCGATGCGTAGAAGCCATTAGAGAAAATGTTCACTTTATGGATTTTTTTTGCTTTTAATTTTGAAAACTTTGCTGGACATATACAATTTGCATTCAAGATTTGTCGGGTTATTTTTTTCATGTAAAAGTAACGCCCTTTACATTATCACCATTCACCAATGAAAACGTTCAGAGAAACACATTCAAAATATAATTTAAAATTTTCATTAATGAGAACAAATTAATAATAGTGAAAATATTGTTCTTATCTTCCACATGTTATCTATTAAGCATTAATCATTTGATGACGCAATTAATTTCAACTGTTTATTGCCACCTGTCGTGTTAAATGAGTCAAATCAATTTTTTAATTATTTCGTTACCTTAATTATCATAATTTAGCACCACTCCCATCAAATTTAACCTGGTTCATTTTTTACTGTGTGGTCTTATAGCCTACTGAATATCTTATGTATACTTTTATTCACACGCGAAACGAAAATTATTAAGAAGACAGTCATTAAGCAAATTTTTTTACTTCAACTCCATTGCAACATTTAATCATAAATCTTAAATTATAATACTATTTTATATGCATTATACATCAAAATATAAGTAGTATTTATTGAGATCGGATTACTATGTTATTTGGACTAAAATTGAAATGATTAATTTGCTGTGAAAAAAAATCTAAAAAAAACATTTGCTGTGTTACGCAGAAGAGCAACAGATAATTTCTGATTACTAATAATTTACGACTAAATTAATTTTTTTTGTAGTCTTCACACGTATTCCAAGCTTAATTACAGTATAACAATTTAAATCATGTTTTTAAATTTCGATTTGAATACAAATTGCCTTCTAATTTGACTTTTTTTTCAAGTTTATTTATTAAGAAAATATCGTTTTTTCCCAGTTTATTTAACATTTATTAAGTTATACACTCATGACCTCGACCCATATTTTCATAATCTCAAGTCAATTTGCAATTAAAACTGACCTGTAATGTATTTAAATATAATTATTGTCTGATGCTGTATTTCGTTTTAACGAATTTCCGGACAACATATTCCCATTATACAAACGCACATGAGTCAGTTGGAGTTATGTTACCGGTAGTTAATTAATTTTTATTAGAAATAAGTTAGTTATTTAATACCAAAGTTGTCAAAGGGTCCAGCAGACTGATATTGTAGCTAAAAAAGCTAAACCGATTCACTTTACCATAACACAAAAAGAAATTTTAATTTGAAGTGATAATTTTCTTAATTAATGGCAAGTTTAACAACAAAACTGAAATTTAATTTAGAAATTGTTTATTGTCAAATCTGAACTCTTAATTTAGTTGAATTGTTACTGTAGGTGTTGACTAGACGGGTATTAAGCGTATTTCAGAATAAGTTGCTTAACAATAACCAAAGTATTGTATTGATGCAGTTTTATTAGCACATACAAACATTATGCAGCATTTTCAATCGAGTTAGCGTCGTTAATCATAAACGAAGCATTGAGTTTCTAGACACGCGTTTTAATTAAAATGTATTGAGTTTGCTCCTCGAGCTTTATTATTTGTCGTCATGAAGGTCACCTTACATTTTTAAACACTGAAATTCGATCAATTGTATTTACGGTACTATCTCTAGGCTTTTGCGACTTTAGCTCTTTTATTTAAATTAATTTCAAAGAAACGGTGTACTTGATCAAATTATGTTTTCTAATTTCCTACATTTTTTTTATATGTTTTTTTCTTAATGTAAAATTGTTTCAATTGTATCGTCTGTCATGCTGGCAAAGACTAATTAGATTGGTCCAACATTTAACGCTTAGCAACGCAGTTCTTATCAAAATAAAGCTGTACTTTTTATGCTATTATATGACTTACAATGCATTGCTAAGTAACGCCGTACAAACTTCATTAATAATTTTATTGTCAAGACAAAAAAAAAAAAAAAAAAAAGCAACAAAGAAAAAGTGAGAAATGAAGATTTAAGCGTGCTCACGGTGGAATTTGCTAACATGATTAGTACATTTAAAACTTAAATGCCGTTGAAACACTGAACAAAAAACGAGAAGACGAAGGAAAAAAAACCAACTCTGAATTTTCCAATTATGTTTTTAATGATACATTTGCCTAGTGCACCACGGGGTGTTATAAATTACACAGATCTGTAGCATAAAGTTAAATTTTTTATATATAATTTGGTTTATTTTATTTATTTTTTTCTTTTTCTATTTCTTTTTCTCGTTTCACCATATGGCATCAATGGTTAACATTAAATGGAATCGTGTTGAAATAGCGTATTGCATTCTGTATATCTACAGTATCTTTGTTATAAATTAATTTAGCACTTGTCAAACACATTTAAGTGACAATAAAACATTTAATTCACAAGGGCATCTATGTAAACACGTTTCTTAGGATAATTTGAACCATGTTCCACCCCTCGTTTCCATTTTGTATCCCTCAGGAACCACCTATCACGTACAATGACAACAAAATCACATGCATACTGATGTTTTCCAGCTCCAACGTTCATGTTTTCCATAAACGCTGTACTTGTATCATGTATATAGAGATAGTTAAAGGTCTAAGCAAGCAATTAATTTAAAGTTTATTTATTTATTTTGCAGTTGTAGATTCAAGCAGCGATGCCACCATTTGTGCCTTTATTCAACAAAGTGTTGTGGTTCATGAGATCCAACCTCATCACCGTTCATCTACCGCCTCTTTAGTCAATTCGTCGGTGACACCTACAACCAACAACGGAAATGAGCTGGTGGCTGCTGGAAGTGGGAGTAGCGGTACCGCTTTGCCGGAAATACTGCCAGACAACCGAACCGTCCGTTGTGCCAAAGCATCTGATAAATGCTATGCCTTGTGGTCAGAAGATCCACACAATCGATCTTCAATAGTCATCATTGCCCAAGGTTTGTATTACATTCCCCATTTGAATCTCATATTTCACGTATTAAAAAAACAAGAGAGGAAAAAACCCATTCGATTTATGATTTGATTTCCCATGTGATTTATTTTTCGACTACAAATTCATTTGGTTAGAGACGCATGTCTTTAGGATATTTATTGACTTTCTAATACAGTAGTCGGTTGTAATCTCAGCGATTTGTTCTGAACAACTTTTGTCAAATAACTTAGTAATCATTTTAAATTAGAAGTTTTCTAAGATGTTCCAAGTTTAAACAGCTTTTAGTGACGTCAATTCATCGTTTTTCTTAACAACTCAAATGTTCATTTCATAGATAAAAATATATTATTGGTATATCAACTTTATAATTCCGTATTAAATGATAGTAGATTGAAAAGACAGTAATTTGCCAGTAATGTAGATATCTAAATTTACACTTGTCAAATAAAGCTTGTATCAGAGCGGCAATAGAAGAACAATCATGGTTATCAATATTTAATTACGTTTTTAGTATTACAGTAAGTATTAGTGGATCTAATTCAAATCCTCACACCGAAGCAGATTACCGTAAAAACCAAATTGAATGATTAACGGTGGTTAAAGCAGTTTAAATTTAAAAGCGATTCGATTGACGCAATTTTATTGCATAAAATTAGATGTTTTGTCACTGTTAGCGTGAAAAGTTTAGTTCAGTGAATCTAACAAGGGTAAAAAAAATCCTAAATTAATTATTAGAATTTATTAACTGCAAAACTTGTAAATTTTCCAATTTGGTGAAAGCCTGCTTAGTTAAATAACATTAATACTCTATTTTCTAAATAAGATGTACTATTTTAGAATACCGGTACATAAGTTACAATCCAATTAATTATACAGTACATACTGTCAATCGTTAATGAACTTCTACATTCCAGACAGTACATAACGATTGATTATTTTTTTGAATTTTATAGCAAAAAGTTATAATTTGTCCGTGCATTCTGGTCATATACTGTAGGAAATCATTTGCCATTTTCAAAATCTTTTGATTTTGATTTTTTTTATCGAAATGTAATTAATCGGATTATACCGAAAGTTTTACATTGAAGTTTTATTGTAAGTAAATTTATTAATTACTGTAATTAAAATTATTAAATTATTAGATGAAACGTAAATTGGCCAATCACACTGTAGAGTATTTCTTATTTATGGAAATTTTCATTACCACGTCATGTCGGCTGTACACTAACTGTATCCTATTCCTTTAACTCTTTTGTATTAAATAGCCAAGTTATTTTTGGTTTAATTATATTGTGAGTTTTTGTAATATTCAATCGAAGTCTAATTAAATAAATATTAGTTTACAAGATATTCCAAAAAAATTATTTTTTTTGTTGCAATAATATACAGTATGACATAAAAGCCAGTATGAGCTTGTTAGACATATACATTGGAAAAATTATTTTAACCAAGTCTTTAACATTCATCTGTTAGCAAAATTGTTTAGTTCTTAAAATGTTTTTTAAAGTTTCTAAACTGTATAAAACGTTTGATAGAGAGTTGTTATTGTTTAATTCAGCTAACACTTGGCTTGTTTTAAATTTTATATGTAGTACATTTAGCCATTTATTTCAATTGGAGTCCAGCAGGCTCATGTTTAACACTTTTATTATGAAGATATGTTGTCCAGAAAAGGAATATAAAGATAAAAAAAAAAAGCTTCAATTCTCCATAAAAAAAAATTAAGTGAAGTTGCTAGTAAGGCTATTTGCGCTGAATTCCAAGATCTAGCTTTTATTTCCTTGTCCTTGAGTTTGGTGAATTTAAATGAAAACGAATGGGTATTTTATCTGGGATCTAACTGGTATCGCAAAAGTAGATTTAAGTATAGTATAGTATACGGTAAGAGTGCCACTCTTAAAGTTGTAACTTTACACATTGTGTCAAATCAAACACACCGTATTATATCGTATAAATTTGATCTAATTGCTCTCATTGTTTCACTCACATTGTGTACTCTGCAATTAACGCTGTTTCATTGCCCCAATAGAAACAACTTGGCTTTAGATTTTAATTAAAGGTTTCGTGCAGAGCTAATCTTATACTGTACTTTTATTTCCAACTTTATACTTCAACTCAAAAAGCTACATACAATCCAGCTCTAAGCCGAGACAAAATCTATAACTGAGATTTGCTAATCTCGATATTCTGCTTTCATTTATTTGCTCGTACTAACTCACTTTTGTTTGAAATCCCAGAAAATGCTTTTATTTTGATATAATTTATGAAAGCTTTTGTCCTACATCCATGCACAACTTTATCTTAGACAAAATGTTATTCTACCAACGCTACATTTCACATTACGATATAATTCAGCACTTGAGAAAAAGTTAATATTTTTAAAATAAAAACATTGGCATTATACGCGAACATAAATATGACATAAACATGTTTTTAAACCAAGCGTCCACGTTGTTTTCATTCAATTTAACTCGCGTTTTATGTCGTTAATGCGCAATAAAACACCAATGTCAGCATAATAAAGATATAAGTTGGAGCTGGTTTGCGTTTAACTGACCCGCGCTCGGATAGGTCAACTGCAAGTGTGTCAGATGCGCAATACAACCGACAACAATGGTCTGTTTTATATGCTTAAATAAATTTGCTCAGTTAAACACGTACCGAACCTAAGCATCCATAAGTTTTAATTAAAACAGGAATGCTTCCTTCAAATGTTTCGCAGTCCATAATCGTTAGAGTGTACCGCACACTGCTCAGTAAGCGCAGCATAGTTTTCTTTTAGGAAGTATCCAGCATCCAACATATGCTTGAAATAAGGGTAGAACGAAACAGAAGTATTTGAAATGCGAGTTTGCAGGTTATACCGTTACTTAACAGTAGTTTATTTCTAGACTAATGCAGCACAATACTAATAAAAACGATTTCCAATAGGGTTTTTTTTGCTGCTGGTCTTTATTATCTAATTTATAACAACATCTAAAAGTTAAGAAGTCAATTGTCCTATATACATACATTACAGGTATTATCGCTTCGGTAATGCGTTCACATCGACAAAGATTAACAGATTATTAATCTTTCAACGGATTACAAGAGTCTGTAGACTCTGACAACTTTAGTATTGAATACAACTTCAGCTACACACAAAATGACGACATAGGAGCTTATTCTTACAACAATTAAATGTAAGACTTCTCTGCTTAAGAGACAGAGCATTCCATATTTTAAATTTTAATTCCTTAGGGCGAAATTCAGTATATTTGGAGTACCATTTCTCCCTGATTTTGAGAGTAGTCATTATCTCTGTTAGTAAGCAATTGGCTTTTTTGTAATCGTCTATTAAAGTTAAATTAACTTAATATCACTGTTTTCTAAAATAAGTAACAGTTTGTAATTATTTTATATCTGTAAATTACAAGAAGTGAAATCCATTTTTTTTTTTTTTTTTTTGGTTTTCGATACTTGTAACTTTCCATATGCAGAATATAACACACACGTTCATTGATAGTTCACAATATTATCATGAACTTAACAAGAAGTAATTACAATCTAAAGCTATGCAACGATGGAACCGATAATATCATTCTTATATATTATAACGGGTGTAATGATGATGGATAGGCTGAACTAAGTGTTTTATCAAATTATCTGTATCATTACCGGAAGATAATTTGCTGTAGTCTGGAAATCCTTTATAATCATTGATCTTAAAAATATAAATTTAGAAAATGCTTGATAGACACGTTATATAATTAGAATTCGGTTATTTTCCAATTTCTGTCCAATTTTTTTTTTGTAAAATATCAAACAATCAAGCTACTGTACAAAGCAAGTTCCATGTAAAGTAAAAGTTAGATTATTACCAAAGTGAGAGATAATAACGTTGAGTGAAATAATTCCCCATTATTATGACAAGTCCAAATTTAAAAATTGCATATCAAATATTCTGAAATCGATTTTTTTTTAAGTGTAAAAGAGGTGTATGGCTATGAATTACATTGTTCAGAAAGCCTTTGTCTTTAGTTATTCGCATTATACACGCAAGAAGGCGTTACAAATGCATATAATAATGTCAAGTTGCAAGCTCAGACGCAAAAAAAAATCGTTAAACAAATGCAACCTGCTTAAATATAACGCTTACGCACTGAATTTCGTTATATTATAGGAAGAACACATGAAAGCTTCTCGATTATTGATCACTATTACAATCCGACGCCATTTTATAACTAATCACCACAGTACCGTACTTGTTGTATTGTGAATTCAATACCGACTTCAAACAGTTATTTATCCAAACTAAAGGCCCAAATTTACAAACTATACAAACAACTCGTGGACCTTATAAATGTATGAGAACTTTATGAAAAGACACGCATAGTCAAGTCAAACAGTCTAAGCCAAGATATAAATAGGATTTTGTCTACTCCACTGTATAATGTTAGGGGATAGGCGTGTTTAATGAGGAGGGCAACATTCCTTTAAGTTTACCCCTTCTACATAACGAAACACGATCTATATTTAATATGAAGAGGGCGTAAACGACTCCATGGGAAACATACACATTGCTTCTAGGCAACTTCACAATTTCTCAATTGTTATCATTGTTTTTTATTTTATTATATTATATTTTTTCACTATCTCGTCCAGCGCTTATTTACTTAGAATCAACATCAATATACTTTGGCTATTTTAGAGTCATTTGTAAGCCATCCACTCATTATTATAATTTTTTTTTATTTCTTTTATGGTAAAGGTTGTTGGGAATCTTCAGGAAAATGTAGCCAGAGTGAATGTGTAGTGGAGGGCACATCTTCCAAAGCCAGAAACAACACCAAGTTTTGTTGCTGCGCGGGAGACATGTGTAATGTCAATGTCCGTGACAGTGAACCACTGCCTACCGTCGACATAGTCATCAACCCACTACCTCCAGGTCTTTATAGTCGTTCATAATTTATGTTTAAATTCGAAGTCTCTAATTATTCTAATAACTAACATTTTGGTGATTATATTGAAATAGATGACAATTCGCTGGACGTAAAAAGGATGAGCTATGGCACCGAGACTGTCATTATCACCACCACTTCAGCCATAGCCGTGCTTGTTTTGGCAATAGTCATTTTAATAGTTTATCGCCGATGGTCCAACCTCAATAAACATAGTCCAGATTCAGTTCATCTAATGGAATCCAGCCCACCGCCTCCGTCGCCCACTTTAGATTTAGACAATTTAAAATTAATAGAAGTAATAGGGCGTGGAAGGTACGGTTGTGTTTATCGTGGGACTCTGAGAAATAAAGAAGTAGCTGCGAAAGTGTTTGCTCATCAACATCGTCAGTATTATCTTAACGAGAAGGATATTTACGGTTTGTGTTTTATGGACCATCCATGCATCACTAAGTTCATCGGGGCCGATGAAAAACCAGACCCAAACTCCAACGGGAACTCTTTCGAGTATTATATAGTAATGTCTCACGCTCCATACGGCTGCCTACAGGATTATCTACGTAGAAATACTATAGATTGGTCGACGTTATGTCGGATGATGTCGTCCATTGCCAAAGGTTTAGCGCATTTACATACGGATATAAGGAAAGGAGGTAAGCAAATTTATTACTCAGTGAGAATTACGAGTTAATTAAGGGAAAATTAGTTGCCACTGTTAATCTTTCAATAAACGTTTGCGTTAATTCTGGATCTTAGTAGCAGTAGTCTATTATAATCCCTTGCAAATTAAAAATCCATTCATCATATACTGTCTTGACAAATAATTTTTTTTTTAAATTGTTATTGTTAAACAGCGGGAAATATGTAGACAAAAAAAGTAAACAAATTTATATCGGCATGTGGTACATATAACTTAAGAACATCTCGATTATGCCACATAGTAATTGATCGTGGGGTTTTTTTTTAAGTGTTTACTGTAATATTCTGTCGACAACTAAAAACGTTGAGGAAGACATTCATCGACATTGATGTTTTTATTAATTTGCTAATCATTTTTTCTTTCTTCGTTTTATTCTACTTACATTGTTATTATAATCTTTTCGGCATTATTATTATAATCTTTTCCCTTGATCTCCTAAATCCAATTACTTTTTAATTACACTACTAAAGTATTAGATGTATTGTTCTCTAACAAACAAAAAAATGTATTGTTTCGTTAAAAGATAAAGTCAAGCCTTGCATTTCGCATCGTGACATCAACAGCCGGAATGTGCTAGTGAAAGTAGATTTGAGCTGTGCAATATGCGATATGGGTTTTGCCATGAAGATTTCCGGTTCCAAATATTACAGTCAGAATGGTGAGGAGCAGCACGCTGAAACTACATCATTGACAGATGTAAGTTGTTTTTGATCCTTTAATTTTACATACAATTTCATACTTATTAATTTCTTTGACTATTTGATTTTAAGGTGGGAACCTTGAGATATATGGCTCCAGAAGTGTTAGAAGGCGCCGTCAATCTACGGGACTGTGAATCTTCCCTGAAGCAAATTGACGTTTATGCAATGGGCCTAGTATTGTGGGAGATTGCAACCAGGTGCTCCGATCTCTACCAGGGTACTGAAGTCAGCGAGTACAAACTTCCCTTTCAAAACGAAATTGGCATGCACCCTACCTTCGAACAGATGCAGGTGCTGGTTTCCCGTCACAAAGCTAGACCTTTATTTCCGGAAGTGTGGAAAGATAGCAATTTGGTAAGTTAATTATCTGCTACTCCATAATTTGATAGAGAATAAAAAATATAATTAACGGTTTGAGTTGAAAACAATTGAATGATATTAAAATAATAGTTAATGGTTCAGTTATTTAATTATAATTCTCACAAAGGACAACCCAGTCGATTAACATTTAATTGTACCATCTGTTCACTTGTATGTAAAAATGTTTAATTCACGCAAAATATCAATTAATCATTTTGAAAAAAATTAGCGAGTCGAATCGGATTTAATGATATAAAAAAACCATTTCAAATTATTTCGATTGCTAGACAACACTTTTAAGCTCATTACGACATTTTCATTTAAATTTATTTTTTGTATGCAATAGATTGCTGTATGAATGGCACGCACAGTACATCAGACGTTAATTTATTTTTTAAACGAGCATTTTAATTCAATTTTTTTTAAAGAATTTAGCATAAAAATGGATATTAAACGGCATGAACGACCATGACATTAATAAATATTAAATAACGACATAAATTAAGAAGATAACAATAGAGGAATTCTTATGTAAAATAAATGATGAGACTAGTAGTGACAGTAGACAGTGACAGAGTTTGCATTACAGTATGGAATATTTACATAACACAAACACATAACATGAGTCTGTTGGTTTCTAATGGAAATAAATAGCCAAATGCCATATACAAGAAATTTAATATAAGTGTTTATAAAAAACATAATTAAACAGTGACAATTTCAAACATTTTATACAGCTTACACACTTTAAAATAAATTTTGGCTAAAGAATATTTTCATTAATAACAGATAAATCTGCGCATATTTCAAAGGCTTAGTTGACAAATAAGTTGTTCTTCGTCTCCCATAACCTGCAGTACAGTATATGAAAACTTAAAATTAAAAAAAAAATTAATGAAACATTTAAACATTAATTCAATCTATTTCATAATTTTTTTATAGTAATAAATAATTTGTATAGTTTTACTTTTCAACTGACTAATTTTGTTTACGTTGTATTGAATAACATTTATGCATCTTTCGTCATGATTCAATAAGAAAATAATGTGCTTATTGTAAATGCAGGCTCCAATGAGAGCACAGCTGGGTATTGAACTACCGTACTTTACTGCATGTGTCTAGCAAGTTCATGTTGGAAAATTTATTTTTGCAAAAAAATCTAAATATATAATATTTTGTAAATTATTATTTAGTTAATGAAGCTTAAATGGAAGAGTACAAAAATTCACAAAAACATTAGACTAAAAATAAATTAGTAATTCAATACCAAAGTTGTCAGAGAGTCTAACAGGCTCATGGAATCCGTTGAAGGATTAAAAACAAAGTTACAGTATATACACTAGACAAAAACCAGTACTCCTACACGTTATCTATATATATAAAAGAAAGTGGATGTCTGTCTGTCTGTCTGTCTGTGTGTCTGATGATTTTTGTGTGTCCTTTATGCATTCCTAAACTATTCGGCCTGTCGCTATGAAATTTTAGGACATTATTCAGGACACTCAGACGATTCTATGGGCCTGAAAAAATTTTTAATTTTTGTTAAAATAGTTTTTTAATTAATTTTTTTAAATTAAATTTACGGTACACGAGACAAAGTTTGATAAGCAAGTTTGCTTTAGCGCCATCTATTGAGCGCACGATAAAACCAATATGGTAAATGCAGTAACAGAAAAAAAAGATGGCAGCCAATTTTAAGGTTAACAGTTGATTCGAAGAATTCAGGCTTGAACTTGGACGTGTCTTTAAACTACTGGTACAACTTATTGTTTACATTTGTTTGGAGTTATGGTACTTCTGGTATTTCAAGTAGTTATTGTACTTTTCTAAGAACTCGACCACTTACTACATGTTAGTTTCTATATCTATATGGTCAATACAAAATCAAATGTAGTTCTGTGGTATGGTATGCATTACTATACTATTTATTGAATCGCCATTAAACTTATTGATGACACCCTTATTGACAAACTTATTGAGTACATGTTAGCCATTGTTAAAATATTTTTTTAATTAATTCTTTTTAATTTAATTGGTGGTTTGCGAGATAGTTAGTTAGTCAGAGTTTGGTAAACCTTTAGCGCCATCTTTTGAGCTAACAATAAAACTAATAGGGTGAACTCAATAACACAATAGAAAATTAATGGGACTAACGGATAGAGACAGGACAAACAGATCCAGACGGGACGAATGGAATGAGACAACCGAAACAAAATAAACAAGAACAAAACTGAACTAACAGAAAAAGATGAATGGAATGGAAATAGTGGAATGGGACAAATCGGAATGGAACGCACAGGAACAAGACAAATCAGGAATGAGGCAAAGCTCGAACGGGACAAACGGGAACCAGACAAAGCTCGAACGGGACAAACGGGAACCAGACAAACAGGGATGAGACAAATCAGGAATGAGACAAACAGGAACGGGACAAATTGGGAACGGGACAAACAGGAATGAGACAAACAGAAACGGGACAAATTGGGAACGGGAAAAATCGGGAACGGAACAAACAGGGACGAGACAAATCAGAAACAAGACTAACAGGAACGGGACAAATTGGGAACAAGACAAATTGGGAACGGAACAAATTGGGAACGGAACAAACAGGGACGAGACAAATCAGAAACAAGACAAACAGGAATGGGACAAATTGGGAACGGGACAAATTGGGAACGGGACAAATTGGGAACGAGACAAACAGGGATGAGACAAACAGGGATGAGACAAACAAGGATGAGACAAACAGGGATGAGACAAATCAGGAATGAGACAAACAGGAACGGGACAATTCGGAAACGGAACAAACGGGAATGATACAAATCGAGAACAAGACAAACGAGAATGGGTGGACTCAGGGCCGGCGCAACACGGGTTCCGAGGGTTCCCATGAACCTGGCCCCGCAGTCTACGAAATGAGGTTTTTTTTTTTTAGGAAAAATTTTATTTTAAAGAATTTCAGAAACAAAAAAAATGGTAAACCCAGGGCCGTAAAAACACGGGTGCAGCGCGTGCGCCGCACCCAGCCCGCGTTCTACGAAAATGAGGTTTTTTTTTTTTTTTTAGGAAATTTGGTGTTGTTTTTAAAAAAAAAAATTTCACCCGGAATGACTTTTTGCGGGGCACCCGGCCCCGCAAAAAGTCATTCCGGCCCTGGGTAAACCTTTAGGTAACCTTTTGCGCCATCTTTTGAGCTAACTATTAAACTAATATAGTGAATGCAATAGCACATTAGAAAATTAATGGAATGGGACGGGATGTAATGGACACGACGGGATGGGATTCATAATCGTTGCAGCAAGTATATATATAAAAGAGAAAGTGTGTGTGTTCGTCTGTCGCTTATGCATTCCTAAACTATTTGTCCTATCGCTATGAAATTTTAGGACATTATTCTGTACACTCAGACAAACCTATGGGCCTGAAAAAGTTTTTAAATTTCGTTAAAATTATTTTTTAATAAAATATTTTAATTAAACTTTGGGGTTCGCGGGACATAATTTGGGAAATCTTTGGCGCCATCTTTTGAGCTACCGATTAAACTTTTATGGTGAATGCAAAAACGCAATAGAAAATTAACAGACGGGTGGGAATGGGGCAAATCGGGAACGGACTTCATAATCTTCGCAGCAAAGCGCGAACGGGCAAAGCTAGTAAATAATATTTTTACAACGTAGGTCATAGTTATAATTATCGGTAATTTGATGAAATAAGGCTTAAAATAATGGAAACCGATTTAAATATTTGAGAACATAAAGAACTTACTGTATGTTTATAAATTAAAGTCGACTTTTAGATCTTTATGTAATTTAAAAAATTTTGAATTATATTTAAATGAAATTGAATAATTTGCCAAATTTGACAGTGCTTTGTTTTCTAATTCTCATTTTATATTACGTTATAAGTTTTGTTTTGCGTTTTATCGTACTGTACTTTAAATTTGGCTCCGAAATATGTAGCCGAATCATTTTTGACCATCGTATAACTAAAAAATATTATTTAAACATTAAGAACACACTAAAAATTGCTTTTAATTTGCCTAATGACGATTTGGGTTTGGATGCTTTTGACTACTTTCCATTGACTCATACTCATAACGTGTACCGGTATAATCTTCAGCAAAAATAAAATAATGTCATATACATTGAGGTCAAGCTGTACATATATTATTGGTCTACTGAAGGATCTGCTGTACTTGTACAAATTCAACAATACATTATTTGTATTAAAATCTATTCGTTCTCGATAATAGTTACTGTACTTTATCAATAATCTTAATTAAATAGTATAGTACATGTTTATCCCTATAATGGACGAAAATATTCTGTTGATTCTATTTGAAAGTTGAATCAATCGTTAATCGTAACTTTTACAGGTGTTTGAATTATAATGTTATCAAAAACACCTTACATGTAATTTCTTATGTTTTGAAAGGCGTTTACACAATTTTGTTAGCTGTCGATTATATCTAAAATTTTCAACCAAAGCATATAATCATTTTAACAAATTTTGTTTTCTAGCATAAAATACTTTTTTAAAAATTATTTCCTTTATTGTTGTAATTTAGGCCATCCGATTGTTGAAAGAAACCATTGAAGACTGCTGGGACCAAGATGCTGAAGCCAGGCTCACCTCACTTTGCGTAGAAGAACGTATACATGAGTTGCCAAATTTGTGGGATAGACACAAAGGTAAGTTTCAGTTTCATTTTCAATTTTTTTCACAATTTAAAACCTTGAAATTAACCATGTAATAATTATTATAAAGCTAATCTTGGGCTAAGTGGTGTGAGTCCCACAATTAATTCAACGGCTATCTACAACCATAACCAACAATCGCTGGTAACCGCTCAACAGCAGCAGCAATCTTCATTAATCCAGCTATCACATCAAACTTTAACATTACATGTGATGGCCGTTAATGGGAATCTCAGTGATAGTGAAATGACTGACCGCAATGCTAATATAGTGACTGTTGGTGATGTTGTCCCGCGAATCAACTCGAACATCAATTCTGGCAGATCTTCATCTTGTAAAACAAACGATAGCAGTGTTTCTGAACATACGGCAGAAACAATTTTAACTTTATCTCCATCGTCTGATCTCTCTCTAGAGGGAGCACTGAATGCTCTCTCGCCAATGCCTTCCCCACCTCCGCCGCCACCTCCTCCGCCACTGCATAACTTTACTAAAAAGGGCTCTAACAATCACAATCACAACAACTATAACTTTAACACTCATCATCAGCCACAGCAGCAGCAAAAGTCATTACAACCTTACCAAGGTCGTAATCCTTGTTTAGAAAGGAATATGATTATGGTACCATTAGAAGAAATTACAGTTCGAGGCAATCGCTTACTTGACAAACGTCAGAATGACAAAAGTTTGGTTAGAATGTCAAGGGAACTCTCTCCAGAGCAGATGGGAGGTCTGTTTGATGCGTTAAATTTAGTGGACACGCTGGAAAGCAACGCGTTAGTTACAAGCGACATTTTAAGTCAATCGGGAAACCGATCCTCCATTAGCAACACCGCCACCGCCTGCCATCATCCCATTCCTTATCTACAAAATGCAGTCCATTCAACTTTGCCAGTGTGTCCAAAACAACCAAATGTTCCTGGAAATGGTCACAGTCATTATCAACCAGCACCAGCCACCTCCGCTGCATCCACCTCTTCATCTACTCAACAACATACAAAATTACCAAAGAAAGAAACCTCTCTTTTTGAAAGAAAGCGGTGGCAAGCTAGTGTAAATCCAGCTGCAAATGGAAGCAAGAAAATCAAAGATTGGACTGTCTTTCGGTCTCTTTTTCCAGACTGGACAAAGCTACATAATAGTAGCAATAGCGAAAGTAACAGTAGTTCAGCAGCCAGTAGCAGCTCTAATCATCGAATGACAAATATGGCGGTTGAAACACTAATTTCAGAAAAATCAAATCTTAATCACGTAAACTCATCTTCAAATCATCATCCGCCGTCACAGCACAATCACAGGCTAAATCACGGTAGCTATTTGCAGCAAAGTCCAGTGACAAAAGTTCAAACACGGGTATATCTGGCTAATCCATCGCAGCCGACGACGGTATCTGTGGTAAAAACGGGTTTGGCTACGACAATGTGCGATGATCATAGTGATAGTAAAACCTCGGAAACATCACCATCAGCCGTAGCAGAGTCACCATCGTCATCATCACCAGAAGTTGGAGTGGCTAGATTACATGTGCCAAATGGTTCAACTCCAATTCACGTAGTTCAATCAAGGTCGCGTTTAATTTCTACTGCAACTACTGCTTCATCTTCCTCATTGGCGACAACAACGCCTTTGGATAAATCCCACCGACCTAAATCTCTTCCTGTGAAAGGTCATCACCTGTCATCCCTTGACACGGCCGTTCAATCTTTACTAACAAAGTCGGATGCTCACACGAAAATTGTGCAACGTGTTAAAACTCCACTAAAATTAAAAACAAATCGATTGTCACTATGTGACGACCGGATGATGACAGTCAACGCTTCTAACGGTCAAATAGATAGTCAAACGGTAGCGGCTATATATAAACATTCAAGTTCAGTCCCTGGAAACATTAGTTTACTTTGTGAAACAAGTGCACCCACTATTCAACATTGTGATTTTCAAACAATTAGGCAAACTTCTAAGGCTGATAATGATAACAACGGTTATATAAACAAACTTAGAGACGCGAATGTTGTTACGCAAGATGATAGTTTAACTCAGCCGCTACTTCCGCTTCCTTCTTCAACGAAACCCCAAAATTCGCTAGCATTTCAGCATTGTTCGTAGTTTACTGGTTTCGCTACTAATTGTAATATAAATTTCGGTACCGATTGAATTATTTGATTTTGTGCGCTATTCATTTTGGCTGTGCATTGGGGAGAAATACGTATTCGACATTTAATGATAATAATTTACACGAAAAATTAAAAGAAAAGTAAAAGGGGAAAAAAGAAAAAAAAGAAGCATTTGCATTTCAGCATTCTGTCCGTCTTTTGAAATCTCTTCAGTACTTCTTTCTATTAAATGTTGCATTTCAAAACTGTTTCTATTTAAAGGTGTTCATTAAATCTACATACTGTACAATGCATACTGTAATTATATTAATATTAATCAATCTAAAAAGCCATCAGTTACAAAAGGCATTTACGATTGTATAACTCTCAAAGAAAGACAAGAAAAAAAAGTTGTGTGTATCCTACTGGTATATTTGCTTCATGATAATTTTATATCTCACTCTATTATCTTTTTTTCGTTTATACAAATTACGCTGGCGCGTAACAAGTAGCAACTGTTTTGACAAGTAAAAACATAAATCAAAGTAACTTTCATTAGTATTTGGTAAGGGCTTTGGGAATTAGAAAAAAATGATACTATCTTACAACTTTGTTTAAATATTGGTACTTTTGCATCTGAGAAATAATACTGCTGGAATAGTATATGAAATGAAAAATTATGCTGATTGGAAACATTCTGATTGGAATCGATGGATCCGATAAAGCGCCACTTTCAATTAAAAATCGAACACACAAATTACAATAATTTTCACGTTTTATATTGATATGGTAATGATACTAATTAGTCCATTCATCCGATAATTATTCATTTATTTCAATTTTTTTTTCATTTAAGATTGTAATGTATGAATTTAAGGTTCCTCTTGTTTAAGTTTAACGAATTAAGTTAGTTTTCGAGTACGCTAGCTGGAAAATTTTTATAACGATAATCTGAGTGTCTACTGGTTGGCCCAAGTGTTATTTAATTTTCAATGTTTTTGCAACTTATCTTTGAAAATGATTATGAAACGCATTTTGTAAACCGCTGAGCGTATAACAAAATTTAAATTGCTAGTTGGTGCATGCCATTTTATTATACAGTACAAAATTATACATTAATTCAGTGGTTGCCAAACTCATATTATTTATAAGCTTGCATTTATCTCTTTGAACATCATAAAACATGTTTTAGAAATATATTTCTACTTGTGTAATT
Source organism: Helicorthomorpha holstii (assembly GCA_013389785.1). Lineage (NCBI taxonomy): Eukaryota > Metazoa > Arthropoda > Diplopoda > Polydesmida > Paradoxosomatidae > Helicorthomorpha > Helicorthomorpha holstii. Next base: position 1,244,290 of record JAAFCF010005748.1, read on the forward strand.
TAGCATTTCTCAAACTTCGAATGCCCGCGTGCTTGTTTATAACAGTAATTAAATTGATTGCAGTTATGTTAATGAGTATTGGTGAATGCCTAGTACACTTGCCTAGCTTTTTTTTTATTTACACTGTACATGGAAAATAAACATTGCATTTAGCACACCTAGCAACATCACAGATCCCCTGTCAAAAATAATCCAATCGACACACGAAACTGGTGACACACACTTGTTCTACCGACAATTAAAAGGTACTTGGTAAATTTGGAGTAGTATATCCTTGATTTTCTAAGAAGTCATTCTTCTTGTTAACAGGCAATTTGCCTCCCCCCCCCCCAACCTAATTCATAACGATTTCAGTCCTTCCTAATTTGAATATGTATCTATTTTGCAATATTATAAACAATGAAATGGTTTCAATAAACTCAATTTCTGGCGAAATATGCTCAGAGTATACATGTCCAATAACTACTCTAATAGCCACATTGATAACCCGAAAGATGAGGTCCCTTATAGCCAAAAACCTAGAGAAACACTTTGGGCAACCATAAATTTGAAACAAACCCACTAATAATGTCATCAATTGACAGTTTGCAATCACATGAAGATTGTGTTTCAGTTTTTTGAAGAGGCACACCATTCCTCTTAGATTTCCAGATGCCCTCCGCATTTGCATGAAAATTATATGTACTTTATAATTTTCAGTACAGTATTGTTATTTATCAAACAATTTTTATTAGCAGTTTCTACCGGTTCCTTTTCTCGATAGCTTGAGCTAAATATCGTAAGCTATTATAAATAGTGGCTGATAAATGGTTTTTTCCAACAGTAACTTCTGACTTCAATGATACATAACATTGTTTTAATTATTATGAACGACTAAATTTCATTAATTCATCTCAAATTTTGTTATTTATAGTAGTTAACAGTGTTTGTGTGTCGACTGTAGATTTTCATTTTTATAATAAGTTGAATATTCTTTGCCAAAAATTAAATTAATGAGCAAAATTTCTTTATCAAAATTTTCCCATTAGCATTCAAGGCATCTCATACCCGGTATTTATTTTGGTGTTATGAACTTGCTTTTACTAAAACTGTTTTCAATAATTCTTTTCATGCAATTATTATTGTTTTTAATACCCTTTAGCAAACCTATTGTAAACTACTAATAAACAAGCGCGGATATTCCTCTTACGCATGCGCACGGGCAACCAGGATCAGTTGAACATATTTTTCATATCTGGCCTACAAAACCACTAATGAACATCTTCGCATTTACTTTTCTGTCCTTATCACTTATCATGGAATGATGATAACCGAGATGGCGGCAACGTTCATACTTTTATAAATGAATAATAAAATTATAATTTACCTTTAGAGAAAAAAAGTCGATTGGATCAAATCTACCAATTCAAATTTCATTAGTCACAGACTCTTATCTAAATAATTGCATTACAGCTACAAATCCCGCGGCCAATACAGTACTTCTACAGAAACCTAATGAGCTTTTTGTAATAAAAATCAAATTGAAATTTATTAAAACAATTGATTATGATATGCGATAACGAAATGATTTTTTCAAACACCGATACTGAAATAAAATCATTTTTTTAAAAATACATGTTTAAATTAATTTTGTTTTTATATGTTGTTTATTGTCACCGATATTTTAATTAATTTTTTTTAATCACTCAGTCACATCTGAATAACTCAAATCACCAAACATACTCGTATTTCGCGCAGGGAAAGCTTTTAAATATCCTCAACAAAACCACTCTTTCGCAAAATACATAAACGAATCGTCATTACCATTTCAACAATAACATCTGCATACACCAACCTAACAATTACAAGTACAACAATTATCATTGACAAAACGACAACAATAGATTTATCATCACAATAGCTGTATTTCCATTCTAGCACATCACGTAGATTAGTTTATTAGTTAATTTCCATTAACAAGCATCGATCAACCGGTAAAATACTGTACAAGCTCAATTATTTTATTAAAATTGGCATTTATTTGTATTCTCCAACAGCCATTTTTAATAAGTTTCTCTCACACGCTCATAATTACAGGAAAATATTTGAGTTTTTTATTCATATCTCATATGAATATACAAACCGAAATTTTCAACTTATTTTTAAATATTTATTCTTGGTGGTGGATAAAAAAGTGATTTACAGAATATATTTTGATTTCTGAATCTGCACAGTACATCAACTTTCTTTCACCATTTTTCATCAATGCAATACAATACCAAATACAAAGTTTATTCTCATAACCATCTGTTACCGGTAACTTACATTATTACAAAGCGTCGATTCTAAGTTATAAAAAGACGTTTGAGGTTTATTTTGTATATCAGGGATCACTCGGGGAAACAATATGCTCAGCAGATCTAAGTTGAAATCAAAATTAATTAATAAAATCAAAAAATCAATTATTCTATGATATAATAAACGTTCAAAAACAAGTGTACAAGTATACAGTAGAGATGCCATAAGATGACTAAAAGCTTTTTTTATAAACTGTAAAACTAATATGGGAATTATCAAATGCGTGCATTTTATGTACCGTAGAAAATTTAAAAAACAACAGCAAATCAGTTATTTTTAAATGGCATCATTGGGCACACGATCATTAAGATTCTAGTGAAATTGCACTAGTAAATAATTCAAAATATGTTTAGCAAGTTAATACGTTTAACTGGAACTGCATTAGTTTAAATTTTAAAAAATAATTAATTTCTAAAAATGTTTTTATGTTTCAATTTCAAACTCCATCACTTATTCACACTACTGTATGTTCAATGGAAATTAACTATAAAAAAAATCGTTGACATCAATCACAATCATGCCATATAATAAAATTGCTCACTGCCATTACTTTTCATGATTATAATGCTCTCAGGCAAACACATTAGTTTAAGCACTCACTCGACAATAAATGTAGCTTAACTCAAAGTAAATGTAGCCGCCCATCTTCGAATTTTCTCTACGAAATTTATTTCTATTCATAATTGTTGATCATTCATTAATTGCACTCCTAACCTCTTAATCAATTGAAAAAAAAAAAAAAACAGAGCTATTATTAATCGCAATTATTATAAACAATAGCAATGTTATCGATGTTGAAATGTGAAAATGATGCTTTTTTTTTCTAAACGTCTTTTTTCCCCCCAAGACCTCAAAATTATCCAAAAGTACATTTGCATGCCAATTATATATACATTTGTCTGTCATGTACCACACACAAAGCGACTGCAAACTCATTTCCACTACCGTATGTAGTTTTGTAATTGATGTAAATAGATGTTCTAATGTACTCATAAATATACCTTGAAATAATGTTTCTCCATCCATTCAGTCAGTGTTTAAAAATAACAAAACAACCGTAAATACGTAACGTGCGCCTTCAAATTTTTAAAAATTATTGTGCATGCTGTTCATCAATTTTTCAAATGGAAAGCTAGTACTGGTATTTCAGGAGGTACAATTTTTAACCCTTTCTACTTCCCCTTTCAACGAGAAGATAAAAAAAATCGCTGTGTATATAATTATTATCCTACGTATGTATATATATCTATGAAATTGTATAATTATGCGTGAGATTATGTTCAACAATCATTTGTATAATGCCGTTTGTAATAAAAGGCGATGCTGCAATGACTGACAAGGGAGAAATTGAAAATTGCGGATTTATTTTATTTTTATTTAATTTTTTACTTTTTTGCTAAACGCACAATTGACGTTAAAAAAATAATGAAAAGATTGTGTTTCGATTGAATGGGGATTTTTGTGTTATAAGATGACCACATGCAATTAGGTTACCATTTATTTTCCTTTTTCAAACTATTAATAAAACTACAATTCAAGTTTATAAAATAATGTAGCTGTTATTTATAAATCCTGTTTATATCGCGAGGTCATGTTCAAGCGTCATGGACTTTATTGTGCGTTAAATGCTCGGTATTTGGTGCTTCAATTATGGTGCCATTACATTTAACTTAAATTTCGAAAACGGTTCTGATCAATAAAAAATAGGACAGTCGGCAATTAAGAATTCGACCGCTAAAGTTTTCTTTAACCCTTTTCTGGACAACATACTGTATTCACATAACACAAAAGTACAATATGAGCCTGCTGGACTCTAATTGAAATAAATAGCTAAATGTAATACAAGTTAAGTGTTTATAAAAAGCACAATTAGATAGTAACAACTGTCTATTAAATATCTTATACCGTTTAGAAAATTTCAAATAAATTTTAAGAACTGAAAATTTTTACTAACAGCAGATTAATTTAGACATATTTTAAAATCTTAGTTAACAAATAAGTTGCTCTTTGACTTCCATAACTTATAATCAAACTTAATTTAAATTTTGTAAAAATTATTTTATGTTTTTTTGTAGACCGATTTGGTCTTGTATGTTTGACTGACAACTTTGAAAAACCCTGTTTGCCGATATTTTAAAGTCATCAAACGTCACTGTTACTTTACAGTAATTTTGTTTTTCACTTTTCAACATACTGTACTAAAATGTGTACTTTGGTTTATGTACACGTATATAGAATAACATTTATACATGCTTCATCATGTTTCAATAAGAAAATAATGTACTTAGTGCAAAAACAGACCCCAATAAGCACATAATAACTGGCTATTAAACATGTGTGTGTAACAAGCTAATGCTGTCGTTTTATGTTGTTTATTTTTGCAAAGAAAACTCAATTGTTTGTAACATTTTGTAACCTTCTATTTAATTAACTAGATAGATTATTACAAAAATTCAGAAAATAACTGGACCAATAGTGAGTTATTTCTGCAAAGCCAAAATTATCAGAGTTCAACAGACTCATTTTGTATGAGGAAGGGTCAATTCGTAATCGTTGTTAATGTTGTATTAAATAGTTAATAATAACAGTTTCGGTAACAAAAATATTTTCCAACATTTAGATCTAAGGTTACTTTAATTAAAGGGCATGTTAAAAATACCATTTGTTGTTCTATTCAACATTCGTAAGAAAGTCCGATTACAGATGTAAAAACATTTCAATAGTTCTATTTAAAAAGTAGAATAGTTTTAAAATTTGATTGTTTACCATGATAGTTTCGTAGTACGCATGAGAAGATACAACAGTAGTTAGCAAGTCGTGAAAAATCATTACTTGTTCATTTTTGTTGTAGTAAATGCGAATGCGCAATGCAACAGGATATCCATGCTTAAACGATAATTTACATCAAATTTTCATCATAGGAATTGTTATTCTCTACAAATAAATTTATAACAACTGTATACTCAAAAAAATCGTTCAAATATCGGTTTTCTGTAATTTGATATTTTTATAGTTTTGTTTAACTACCGGTACGTTTACAAAGATAAGTTTGCGTGACTAAGCATGACTATTTAAAAAAAAGCTTAATGAATGGACTATATAAACAAAATTAGTTACTTGAATATTACATTGAAAACCCTATAAACGGTCAAACTTATACAATGTTGTTAATTTAGCTAAGTTGAATGCAATATGTCTTAAAAATCTAATGCCTTGCTTAACCCTTCTCCATATAACATGAGTCGGTTGGACTTTTTGACAAATTTGTGTTTAATTACTAACTTATTTTTAATCGAATTTTTTTCTGAAATGTTATAATCTTCTATTAAAGCCTAATCAACTAAATAGTAGTTTGCAAAAAAATATTATAACATAAAAGAAGTTTGTTAGACACATACATCCCAAAGCCAGTTGTAAACCACTGGGGCCTGTTTTTGCACTAAGAACATTATTTTGATCTTGAAGCATGTTGAAAATGCATAAATGTTATTTAATAAACATAAACAACCGTACACATTCACATTACAGTCAGTTGAAAAAGATAAATGGAAGACTGACGTAACAGTGGTGACTTTAGAAATCAACAAAAAACGTTTTTCAGCAGTTATCGATTGCATATCAGTTAAAGTTACACAGATTATTCTACCTACAAAAAAAGTTGTATTAACGTTTAAATGTTAACAACTGTTTTATTATATCTTAAAAAATTTTAAATGTTTGATAAATATGGGAAACAAAATAGAACTTAATATAGTTAACTAAGCCCTTAAAATATTTTCAAATTCTTCTGGTGTTGGTTAAAGTTTTCCGTACTTAAAATTAATTTTAAAGTTTCTAAGTGACAACTGTATATAAAATATTTTAACTACTTAACTTGTATTACATTTAGTCATGTATTTCAATTGGAATCTTAGACTAACCGTGTACGTTTGTGTTATGTAAATATGTTTTCCAGAGAAGGGTTAAATCGAGTAGGCCCTTCTAAATTTCTTAATCAACCCTAAGAGGTATCGTTTCCTATTACTGACAAATTATTACATAATGGGAGTGCAATTAGTTTTAAAATACTTAAAGCTGGCTGTTACATTATTTAAGACTAAAATAGGTCTGATAATTTGTATGATTTTTAATGCAAATTTAACTACTGAAATGCTGAGAGATGAATTACGGTATTAGTGCAGTATACCTCTTGGGACAGACAAGCAAATTTAGATGGGCCCATCATGGGTAACACTAGTCAATAAAGAACCAGAAGCTTTAAGGAAACAAGTGGATTAGCTTAAAGTACCATCTAAAAACTTAGTGATGCTCTATAGTCAAAATCCTTGTGACTTCAGTAGCAAAATCGTAATCGATCGGTATCTCATAGTCCGTTGGGTTTCCTGCACTGACAGGGAGTTAAATGGTAAACATAAATTATCGATGACTATTGTAATATATACTGTAAAACATGAACTTATACTAATTTATAAAAGAATTTAGGACTTATAGTGGCATAGCAACTGCAAAACTTAGTAGTGATCGATTTCAATAATAGGCGAAAATGCCAAACGGCTGTAGTTAACTAAGTTTTAACAAAAAAAATTATTTTATATTGATCTTTGAATCGCATGCAATCTAGTTTTTTTAAAAAGTAGAACTTGACAGGTGGCTGATATACAAGTGGTTAATATCCTTTGACCCACGAGCTGTATACGAAAATATTTTTTTTAAATACGGTAATAATTCGTTAGTGTTATTCAGTTACACTAACTAATTATCGTTTAAAAGTGGGTTAAGTACGTGTCAATTAGCGATGGAGGAATAAGATCCTGCTAATTAATAGCTTACACTCTGCCCAATAGTAAACTAGATAGCAAACACGAAAACGCTGCATTTCCACTGCGGCATTTTTCTATTTTCTAGAGTCCATTTGCCATTCCTACAAGTAATTATGTAAATCCCTGTTAATTTGTAATGACAGAAAACTCGTAATATCCACTAACGTTGAGAAAAATCGTTTATTTACCAGGCTTAAGAAGATACCCAATTTTTATATAAATGTATACAGGCTTAAGATCTATTAAACAAAAGCAACAATAAATACAATTTTCATACAACTAAAAACTAAAGCGCTAAACGGAGATAAACATAAAAAATAAAGGATTAAATTGAAGTGAAATTCGCCGTTGTAATACATAACTTAGCAGAAAATCCACTTAAAATTTCATCTCCTTAGCATCTTATAAGGATTTCACTGCTGATTCCCAGAAACAAATAAAAAATTTATAAGTTTAAAAAAAAAAGCTTTAATTTCCATACGATGTAATTACCAGCACGATCACACGCTCAGCACGCTAAAAAATTTGCATCGACAGCCTGCAAGAACAAATTAATGTAAAAATCCGATATTTTATGTATACCGGTTCCAAAATTAATGGAAGAGAACATCGGTTCTGTCAGTAATCTAAATTCACAATTTTTTGTTTTCATTCGTATAATAATAAAGATGAAGAAATTATGCTGTATATAAGATGCATAATGTTGACAGAAAAAAAAATTTCATTCAATCTGATGAATTACGATTGGGCTAAGAAAAGCAAATCTGCAGCAAAAATTTTTGTATATTAATGAACTCGACTATATACATTTAAATTCAACGGATGTAACGATCAGATCGGCTTAAAATGTGCTTACATCAAAATGAATTCACACGGCAGCGATTAAAATCTTTTCTTTTTAAAAGTAACCGAAAGAAAAGCAACATTTTCAAATCATCTTTGTTTTCGATTGTTCACATTGTATCGTAAAAAATTTTTTCTCATATATTTATTTACGTTAATGCTTCAGTAATAAAACGGAAATACAAAATAACTTTCATTTATTTTCCATGCTGCTGACCTTTCAATGACGTTATCTTAGCTAGCAATGCTTTATCATTTGACGTGCTACAACGAGATATCACAAAATTGAAAGCTGAATCGTCTCTTTGTTCAATGGCGATCCGAGCAGCATCCTCGTATCGACTTCAAAATATAACAATAAATTATTATTTATGGCACTGAATTAATTACTATTAGCATAGTCTATATACAAGAATACGCTAGATATTTACCCTGCTTTCACGTAATATTTCACTTTATTAGTGTTTTGAACTTTTGGAAGATACTTTAATGCTTCATTCACGTTGTTATATCGCAGACACACATCCACCAACGGCTTTAAAAATATAAGTTACAACAACTTTTAGTCATGTACATGTAAAATTATAATCAATTTCACATTTATATCATTTTAAAATCAGAAAAAAATCGTCTAGAATCAACTTCAGAAATTTAATATTTAATTATCCACATTCCTGATGACTATCGAAATAAAAAAACCTCACTTTATAAAAAATACAACGGAATAGCTCAAAAGACATTATAATAGTAAAAATTGAATTACAGTATTAATATTTTTCCTTTAAGCAATAAGAAATACTGTACAGACACCATACAACGTTTAATGGTTATAAGCTTACTATACAGCCTATGCATTATTATTGCTGCTTTAAGTGTCGTGCTTTTCGGGCAAAGTAAAAATGTAACTAAATTTGATTATTAAATAAAAATACACATTATTAAATAATCTCATTTTCAAAAATTCTTAAGCTATCCGTTCGTCAAAATTTAAACAATAATATGTTATCTGCAGTATAGGTAAAAAACGGCGTTTATAGTGTATATACAACTGCTAAAATTTAAATAAACACACTGAATTCAAATAAAAGAAAAAAAACTAGTAAAAACCTTATTTTGAAATTTTTTAAAATCTTTTTAAAGTTTCAAAATGCTTTGTTAACCGCTCTATAAAAAGCTGTCAATCGAATTATAATATAGCAATTTATTTTATAAATTGATAATAAAATAATCGATTCATCGTATCTTGATTTTATTTACAGTACCTTCGACTACTACATTTGACTTTCAGTAATAATAACGTGATCATTTAACGCCTAGTCATTTAACGCTCTGATGCCACATTCATTAAGAGTGACTGTTTTTTACTTAGGTTTTGACAGCTTTAACTACTTAATAATAATAATAAACTAATATGTTTATCACTATGGTAGAAAGATATTTAAACTAGTAGGTTAACATTATAAAACAATAAAAATTAATTCTCTCGCCTCGTATGAATTTGACAAACCTCATCAAATGAGTGCTATCAAGTTAAAGAAAACGGCTGTTTGAAATTATTTTTTTTTTTGACTTAAACATTAAAATCGATGAAATACAACCATGAATAAAACAAAATAGGCTTGAAAATACAAGCAAAGTCGCTGAACAACTGCAGTAAAACGGACTTTAAACAAATAAATTCCGTTTTAAATTCAGTTAACTTTAAGAAATATATAAAAACACTAAAACAGCAATTTCTTAACAAAACACTCTAAAAATGACTTTGTGAATATGTGGTCAAAATAATCCTGCATTGATTAAAATTTTTATAAACCTTTAAAATAATAAGTTAAAGTAGTAATGCTTTTTCAGCCCTTTTCTTTTCATGACAGCTAACGCGCATAGCTTCAAAGCTTTTCAGTAAGCACAGAAGTCAACATTAATTATTTGTAATTAGCGAATTATAATTACTCGTACAATAGAAGGAGGCAAACCTGTCAACAACGAATTCGGTTAATTAATTTTAAGACCTAACCTAATAGTCTGCGTTTAACTGAAAGCCTGAAAAGCGCATTCAAATGACAATTCAAATTATGGAAACTAGAAAAGACACAATTCACCCATATATGTATAATTACTTACTACTACAGTATATAATTTGAAAGTTTTGTCACACTACGTCACTTCCTTCTTCCTCCTAACTTTAGCTCCACCTTTCCCCTGCCTATCTACAACGAGTGCTACATCCTTATTTATACAGTGGAATCCGGTTAATACAAAACAACATTGCGGTCCCAAACTAAAGTATGGGCATTTCCATACATTTGTTTCCTGTGTTCCTTGTGTTGAACACAAAAAAAATTTCCCTTTTCCGATTAAAAAATTGCATTTACCGCTGGCGAAAATGTAGAGAAAACTAAATTTTTTTTAACTTAAAGTTTCTTTAAATACAAATTCAATACATTTTTTATTCGTTTGTATAAAATTTTTTTTTAATTCTATTGGTTTTTTCCTAAATGCATTGAAATGTAAATAGTCTGCATCTTATTAGAATTATTATTTACATCATAATAGAAAAATAGGAATTGTACAATGATATATTCTAAGAAGTGTCATTTCAGTGACAATATATCTTTTCTTTTTGTATGTTGAGCGTTAGGCAAAATTCGTTTAATACGAAAAAAATTCTCAGTCACAACCGTTTCGTCTTAAGCGGCTTCCACTGCATTTACTTTCGCTTTACCTCACTATATAAAGCCCTATTGAATTATATTCTTTCTAATTAAGGGCCACTTTCCCTAAAGACCACCGTCTCACAAATTAATTTGTTCTGATATCCTGAACTCCTGGTTGACTTAATACATTAAAATGCTAATGATTTGCATTACTATAGTGCATTGGACTTACAAAAACAAAGGGGATTTGTTTTGATTTAAAAAAAAAAAAAAAATTCATTGTACAAGTTATTCCTAATTTTGGTATGATTGTTTCTATCGCAATTCTTGTGAATGTAATGTACATTCAAGTTAAGTATACGTTTACCGTGCATATAACAGTTGAGTGGAGTGAATCAAATTTTAAAAAATATGGAACAAATCTTACCTCGTAACCAATGGAGGGTTTTTTACCAATTCGTTCAAGCTCAGCCCAGTCCTCCAAGTGACCACAGGCTTGAATTTTAATCCAACAAAATCTAAAACATAATTATAACCAAGAAAAAAAACTCAGTAAATGTAATTATATGGTCATGCGTGAAATTATAAGCTATAATAATTTATCAACCGAAGCGAACCTCTTATCCGGAACTTTAAAAGTCTTTTTTAATTCTTCCGCTGCTTTCACCTCTTGATCCATTAGCAGCTGCAAAATAGTTTCGTGCAGAGACAAACCATTCAATTTTTTTACGTATTTTTCATTTAATTTCTTTTGCAATTTTAACAGTTGAATTTGCTGCTCGGTACTCTATACAAAAATTCGGAATTATTCAAATTAGCAATGTTATATTCGTACTTAAAACTTAAGCATTCAAATAAACTCACGGATATTAAAAATTCATTTCGAGACTTCTTGTATGCATTTAGGGCTGTTTGTAAAGTAGCACATTCATCATCGAGAGACTGAAATATCATGACATTAATTACTACAATCGTAAATACAAGTCTTTAAAACAAAAATAAATATTTTTAAACTCACGTAAATTCGTAATTATTAGATTTTGTTGCGTCTAACGTGTATTTAGTTTCATGCAAATAGCATGATGGCCTGATTAGCCCCAGAAATTGTATACAGTACTATAGTTTTAATTCGCCAGTGGCAACCTCCTACTTTGCAATTCACAAGAGAACACTAATATAATTGCAACGACAAATAGTTAACTCTTTAGTCAAATTCAACGAATTGTTACGATGCATTTATCTGCCCATGAATAAAGAGAAAAGACTTAAAGCAAACTCGATTTAAATTTTATAGCACTATCAAAACCAGCAACAATATTTGTTGCCATTTAAATTTAGCAGCTTGACTACTTAGCAACAGTGAGAAAAACATCTCCCTACTGAATAGAAATACAGTACAGTGAAAATCCATTTTAAAACTCTGACAAATTGTGATTGAAATTGCAGAACGATACTAAAATATATAAAGAAATTTCTATGATGTTATATAGCGTAAATATCTTATTTCAAGTTATTAAAAACAATGTCTCCCAGGTTTGGCACATCAAAATTCTTTTGAAATACTGCGTCTTGCACTTACAACTTACATTTAAAATTTTAAAACGTTTACTCAATTCAGACAACAAACAACAACTTTATCGTGGCGCTGCAATTTGTAAGCAATCGCATGCCGAGTTATCATCGTTTTATTTTTTAAAAAAAAAGCAGCTTAAAGTTTTAAACATATAAATATGCAAAATCATTTTATGATATATTTTTCTACATGGATGAGATAATGTTTTAAGAAACATTTCATTTGAGTTGAGAATTAGCTGTGGGTATTGACTGTTAAATCTAAAATAAGCGAAGTTTTGTGAGATCTTTTTTGATCGCTAGCATCTGTTAGCTTTTGTCGCACGTATAGCTTCATTAACGCTTCAGTTAGCCTGTGACAACAACTCGGTCAACCAGGTAGACATAGGCACAGCCAGTGGGATATTCATTTTATTCTACTAGCAAATGTAAACGTCAAAGGAGAAAACCTCAAATGACATTACTTCTGCCCAAATAAACATGAATGAAAAATTAAAATATGTAGCTAACTTTCACATCTTTCATCATGCCCCACAATTATTAGAACTTTATGCTATACACATTTTTGGTCTTCTATTTTTCGAGCGAAATAACGCATTATGTATTAGACTAATTACCGAGTTTTCGTCGTCATACGTCGTACCCTCTGACAATAACGTATGTGAATATCTATCAGTCGACTGAGACAAATTAAAACTGTTTCCTCATTAGCATTTTTACATCTCCTACTTTCGCCACTATACAAATTACAATTTTCATGTTTTAACCATCTACGTTACTTCTGAACAAACGATTTTAGACAAGAAAATAATCATATATATAAAATAAAAAAAATTGTTTAAAACTTTTTCACCATAATTCGATAGAAGTAAATTCATTTAAACACAACTTATGAGATTGGTGCTGCCTTAATTTTTTTTACATAACTCCATAATTAAAACGCTGTTTTTTTAACGACCAAAAAATGAAAACTGTTAATTTAGCATTTTTACTCGAATCATATGGAAGGCTATAATTTATACCATATACCAAATTTAAATTGATAATGATAAAAGAAAAACTAGATTTCACGACATGTTATACACATTTTTTTTTTGTAAACAAAAATAGTCAAGTTTACGACTTTTTCAAGATAATAGCATGACGTAATATGTTCTTGGAAAGCACAAATTGATAAGTCAGTGAACCCCAAAATACCCAACATCATTTGAAATCGATTAGCAATTCGTGAAAATCACTTGTCAATCCATTTTATACTCAACACTAAAAATTCTACACTCAACCATAAAAATCAAATCCTTAAAATTCTTTAAGTTATGCCAATAAGAAATCGCTTTTCATGTTATTTATACCAATTTTAACGGCGTAACTTAATAATAATGTCAATACTTTGATGTTACAATAAAACTGATTGGGGCAATAATTTAGTAACAGGGTTTGTGATGTTTCTAAATGTGTTTAAGTGTAAGAATTGTTTACCATGTGTGGTATTAAAAAAAAGTTACTTAATATTTGACACGTACATAACAGATTCAGTGCAATTTTTTAGCACTGCAATCCGAACCAGTTTAATCATTTTTTACTTGCATGTCAATCAATAATTGAACTAAAAACATTTAGATAATCTATTATTTTATGTAAAAAGTAATAAAAACAGAAAAATGCAACATTGAATTATGGCAGCCTATAGCTAAATTGCCACTGAATGAAATTGTTATGGTCATAACAATCATTATGAATTTTTTTTTAATATTATTGCATGTCTAACGTTTATAAATTATTTCAGCCGTTCATTAACTGAACATATTAGTGAGAGATTAGAATACAAAATTATAATAGAATTCAACTTACTTTACACTGGTAACTAGCTATGACTTTGGCATTTCCCTCCCCAAGAAAATTGTCCTCTTGATAATAAAGGTCACTGAGTTCAGGCTGATGAGCAGATTGACAATACTTGAGAAACTAAAAAATATTAAATTAGATTTCACAGCACTCTTATATCAAATTAAATAAATCGTACAAAGATGGTCTTTATACTCCAATGCCCTAAACAAAACCGTATGTAACATGTAACAACTTAAACTTCACATAAAAAAGTGCTAGATATTGTCCATATGCGCAACATCAATTGAAAGCAAGTTTGAATTAAATAAGAATATTAATAATTGTTTGCAGTGTTTTACCAATAACCAACAAAAAAATACGTTACTTAACACCAATCCATTTAACATGGACACTTTCCGAAATCATTAAAAACAAAATTAATAAGCATTGTATAGCAAGTCACTACGATTACAACGTTCAAAATACTAAATGAGTTTCTCAGCGACTTAATTCGTCAGTCATTAAATTTGCTTTCAAACCTCGACATTAAACAAGTTAAAAACAAACAGTTTTACTGTTCGTTAAGTTCACTAAGTTATTATAAGAACTAAGAGTTGATAAGCCCCATTAAAAACAAAGTTCGTGTTAACACCAGAAAACCAGACAACAATGCACTGTTTTGTTTAATATAAAGTCATAGCGCCACTTTTGATCATCTATACCATATGATTACGTTTACTTGCTCAAATAAAAAGTTATGTTTTTAAAAACTAAATTCGCAAAAATCACGTGTATTACACGAAACAAGTTAATTAGACGTCCATACATACCTTCAAATACAGCGAATAAGCAACCGGGAAACGTCGTATTTTCAATAGAAACTCTCCCTGAGGTAATTCGGAATGCAAACGAAAAATAACGGAAAATACTGTAAAAGTAAATATTTTATAATCGATCGTACTTAACAAATATCGACTGTTGTATTACTTAGATCGCTGTTTCCACTTTCAATGGCACTACTCAGTGCCGTTTCAAATTCTTTTAATTCAATTAGATGAGGAATTACTGCATTAAAATGGGGTTCATAACCTAATAACTGTAATTACAAAAATAATCGTACATCCAAATTAAAATAAAAAACGTATTTCAATTATAGACCAATAACACATCAATTTATTTTAGAAAATGCTTCATACCTTAGTGGCAAGTCTTTTCTTTCCATTTGCAATAGCTATAGATGCAATATCAGAGTAAGATACGCCAACAGTTTTCCCTAATTTTGCGGCTATATCTTTAGCCAGCTGTGCTTCATCGTTATGCGGCTGCATTACCTAAAATACATTCAAAAAATTAAATAACGACTGAAAACAAACTTAATTTTCTCTATTATAAACGTGACTATATTTGACCACCTTATATTTAGCCCAATGAGTTAATATTTTACTCGCGCCTTCTGCCTCAGGTATTCTCAAGTACTGGCATACTTTAATTGCTAAACTGTAATGCCTTCGTAAAACTAAATGGTCAATCAGTACAGGCATCGTCAAGGCAGTAAACCTGTGCGAAAATGTATTATTAAAAAACAATCATCGATCACAAAACTTATTAGACATTTTTTCACATATCGTACATAAGAACTCCGTTTAATCATTTTCATTGGTTATAAACTCAAGTCTAATAATCAACATTTGTCATCTAAGTAAACATTTTTCAGCAAAGAACAACCACTAAACCGTTTTACTTTAAATTTGTGTCTAATCCACTGTAAATATAATACTTTTGTCGCTACGTTTCAGAAAAATAAAGAAATTCATGCAAGATAGTTATTTTACGAAAACGAGTACGTTATCAAGATAGTAAGAGTATTTGTTTAAGATATTTTAATTAAAACTTACTGTGCGTATGTGAGTGGAATTGAAACCGAAAAATCCCTTATGGCGTTCAAAACTCTTAAAGTTTGGCACATAGTAAAATAGCTTGTAGGATCCATTTCTGGAATGAACGTTTTACCAAAACTAGCTGCCTGAAAAATTAAAAACAACGTATACAAAACGGATCAAAATAAAATAAAATTATTATTTACTCTAAGAAGCATTTTTTGAGTCGAGGGAAAATATTCATGGCCTGCCGCTTCAATGCACTGCAATACTCCTTCCTCGAGGTCGCGAATTAACCGTAGATAATCATCTGCTTTGTGACATTTTTTCTAAAGCTTAATACTATAAATTACCGTATAAAAGAAAAACCAAATTTTCAAATAATTTTTTACCTGATATTCCTTTGCGGCATCTAAAAGCATGGCGCCAGATGACTCAGATCCGATCATTAACGTACTTTCTGTAACACTTGGAATTTTGTATAAAAATTCATGAGATAAACTGCTAATTAAGCGAACACCATCAAGCTCTGGCACTAAAACAACAGGAGTATCTAAATAATACGTAAATATATTTCATTAAGGAATCATAAATGCAAATAAAAATTAAATATTATTAAAAAGTATAATAAAGGATATTTAATGCAATTATTATTCCAACCAATAATCATTAATAAATCTTCAGATGCAATAACTACAGCGTGGCTCCCACACCTATTTCAAACAAAATAAAAGATAAAACGTTATAACACATAATTACTATTGAAATTGATTAGAAGTCAACGTCCAGTCTTAAAATAAGATCAGTAGCTTTCTAGTAACTATGAGACAAAACAAAAAAATTTCAGACTGCACTATTCAGACTATCCTTCACTGTAATTTTATATTTTGTATGATTGCTAACAGTGCCACTGTAAACAAGCTCATTATGTTATTCTTAAGACAAGTATAAAACTTCATAAGTAGAGATTAACAGTTGGCCAAATTCGTAAACAACATACTGTTACATAAATAACAGTTACTTACCATACTAATTGCATGGGAGTAACAGCAAGGTCACACTCATATTCCAAATACATTCTCTGATTAAAAAAAAATTATATAAACATATACGGTATTAAATATTTAGAAACAACCAGCCGCAGCTCTAAATACTTCCATATCAGCTGATCCAATCCACAAGATTCCTTTATTTGTTAACATTGCCAAATGTTTGTAATTAAATGAAAATGCCATCTGAATGATTTCGCTAGATGGAGAAGCAATGTTTGGCGACTTGTTAAGAAAAATTAAGTCACTAAATAATTAACACAAAAAACTAACGATTTTATACGGATTATTTTTTATAATCACCTTTACAGACGACTGAGAGTCCAACATTCCTACAATATGAACTCGATTTTGGTTAGCCAAATAAACTTGAGCTATATTATCTTCAAAAAATACTGTCCAACAGTTAGGTATCGAATTAATTTCTATAGTATACCAAATAACAATTCTTTTTAATTATATTTATAAACATGCAAACATATTATAAACTATACTTACGAATATTGTGACTAAGTGCGCGAATACGAGGCTGATTAACGTTGGTGATCACAAAAAACTTAAATGATGTAGTGAGAGCAGCAATACCAGTGCAATTCCCATTGTGAAATATCCTGCATTCAATTATTTTTTTATCACGAGCTTCCTACATAAAATATTAAGATGCAAACCAATACCGAGTAAACTTTAGATGTTACTTACTATAGATCATGCAATAACATGAATTTAGTACAACATTCTAACAACATATTTACCTGGCCCATACTAAAAGTCGATTGATAAACTCCAAATATGTCATACTTCAAGACGCTTCCGTCATCTTGAATAACCAACAAATCTTGGGTGACTGACCATCCTAAGTTCAAAATACTGCCACTGTTCCACTAAATCACGAAGCAATAATATTAAACAAGAATCGCTTTCAACATACTGCAACTTGAAATGTGTAATCTAATATTAAAAAAAACCAGCCACACCTTTAAGCTTTTGATCGTTTTATGTAGATCCTATAAATCCATTATAGTAATTTTCGTAAGCATAAATGATAATGATAAAAACACATTATGCTTCACTGTTTTAATGAAGGCTGGATACTAAAAACTGTAATAAATACTGCACTTAAATCTTACTTTGACAGTTGAAATTGGAGATCCAGAAGGTGAAAATATAAATATGATCGGTTTTGATGGTGCAGTGCCGGCTAATTTTCGTTTAAAATCATTTCGAACCACAGCTATCGAAATTAAAAGTGCATTTATTAAATGTGGTAGAAAGTTTAAAGTTAAAATAGAAACCTATTGGTCCTCCAAATAATGCCACCGCCACATGATAATCTTTCACGTTTATTTGGTCATGCCATGCCATTGAATATACTTCAAATTTTCTGAATAAAAATTAAATGTTTGAATAATTTGAATTGAATGAACACAATACAAACACTTGCATACGGTACCTGTAATATATACCCTTTCCCATTGGGTTCCAATCTGCCAACAGCTGTGCCATTTCTCACCTTTTTAAAAGATATTCTGTTTACGGTATTTATTTACGTTAAAGTTAGTACTATTACAATATTAAACCACTGTTCAGTTTGTAGACAATATGGAGAGTAAAAAGCAAGCTAAGTTAGTCAAGTATAAGGATCAGACAAGTGCTATACTTCTTCCATTGAATACATCACTTTCTTAAATCTTAATTGGATTTATATGACTAAAACATTGAGACTGAAGATGCACAGCAACTTTACTAAACACTTTAAACACCATAAAAGTAATAAGTAAAAAAGATCCGATTACTGACTTGTAAACGTACCCTACCATTGATCAATCATATGATAGAAGCTACTATGCCGTGCAATAGTCAACATGGGCTCTATGGATGATCTACTTAATATCCGCTCATGCTTGAGCGGCTACTTAAGCTCAACTTCTGCTCACTACTCGTATCACTAACAAAATATTGCAATACGTCTTTTATGTTTAGAAAAATCACCACTAAGACGTTTTTATAACTTCTTTCGTTTTACTTAGGTTAAATTAATCAGGTTAATTTAGTCATTTTTCTAGGTTAGGTTAGTTAAAAATAGGTAAAGTCTTTTTATCACAAAAAATACATGAGTCGTACTCTACACTGAGCGCTAGCAAACTGTTGGGATCAATTTTGGAGCGTTGAAGTGAGCGGACGTAAGTAGGTCATCCATAGAGCCCATGTTGACTACTGCACGGACCAGTCGCGCGTTCATATGATTAGTAGTGATCCGAAAAATATTACGATACTTTGAGGTATCGATAGATTTCTTTCGATACTACTCATAAAAGTACTCGATACTTTTGTTTCGATGTTTTACTGGCATCGATACTTTTGCTCTTGATACTTGTCTTTCATACTTTTAAAAAATGGTGGTATTAAAAGCATCTTGAGCCTGGGGCTGTGAGATGGGGTCAGTAAAATATTCCTACACAGTCTCGTGGGAACAGATGGGCACATCAGTTAATCACAATTAACACAGTTGTTTGACATATTTTAACGTTTTACCCATTTAATCCCGGACAGGAATATGGGTAGTTTTAAAAATAAAATATAAATTGTTCATTTGTTCTTTTTAACTACAGTCTTAAAATGTAAAGATAATCCCAGATAGGAATATAGGTAGTTTTAAAAATAAAAAAAATTGTTCATTATTTTGTTCGTTTTACAATGTAAAAATAATCCCGGATAAGATTTATCAAATGTCCCCAATACCATTGATGTATAATAAATTAATGATGCACTTGAACATATTAAAATTTAAAACTTAACAAATAAAAAATTAAAGATTACTTTAAACTAGTAATCGAAATTATGCAAATATCAATTGTTTTTGGTACAATTACAGTATAACATTTTCTCTGTGTGAAATCTTGTTTGAAATGTAATTACTTTCGCTAGATTATAGTTACTGTATTGGTAATCGCTTTTGTTATTGAAACATATTTTTCACCTTCATTTACATTTGTTATACAGTATTAGAAAAAGTGAGTATCAAAAAGCCGATATTGCGAGTATCGATACGTTTGACCCAATAATTTTTAGGCATCGATACTTTTGTTCCGATGCCAATTTTGATACCAGTATCAATACTTTTGATTCGATCTCAGATCACTAATGATTAGTGATGAAGAAAATATTATGATACTTCGAGGTAATGATACATTTCATTCAATACTACTCACGAAAGTACTGGATACTTTTGTTTAGATGTTTTACTGGCATCGATACTTTTGGTCTGGTATCGCAATTTCGATACTTATTAAAAAATGGTGGTTTTAAGAGCAGTTTCTTAATTATTTTATAGATTTTGTGTTTTAAAAATTGTGTATTTTAAAAATTGTGTGTTTTAAAAATTGTGTTTTAAAAATTTTGTATTTTACAATATATGTATTTGATAAATTGTGCATTTTGATAAGTTCCTAAGACACTTCTAAAAAGTCATGTATTGTTATGTATTGAAATCTGTGATCTGTGATTATTTACAATTTGAGCATTTCATTTAATGTTTATAGAATAAAGTTTAAACCGATTCATTTATGACTTGATTCATTTGAACAATTCATTTGCATTG
Organism: Helicorthomorpha holstii; assembly: GCA_013389785.1. Taxonomy (NCBI): domain Eukaryota; kingdom Metazoa; phylum Arthropoda; class Diplopoda; order Polydesmida; family Paradoxosomatidae; genus Helicorthomorpha; species Helicorthomorpha holstii. The sequence continues at coordinate 1,264,867 of JAAFCF010005748.1, forward strand.
TAGAATTTGACCAAAATTCTATGTAGATTCAATGTGTATTTCACTAGAAAAACATAGTGAAATCTACTAAGATTCTACGTAAATATTTAGTTCAAAGTGGTGGAAATCCTGTTACAAATCTACGTAGAATCTACTAACATTTAGGCGACATTTTGTAAGAGCAACTTTTAACCCCCAGTGGAGAAGTAAAGAATTAGGTAGAGTTAATGTTAGTAAAGGTCACTTGAGGTCACTGATGACAATTTCTGGCTATGTCTCTTAAAGTTATTTAGGTCAATGACCTTATTTCTGGAAGCCTCCAACTGTTAGGGCTAACTGCCTTTACATACAATGAATGAATAATTGTCTTACCTCCACTGGTCTTTCCTTGATATTTCACAGCCACTACAGTAAGTAGTTTTTAAGCAAACACAGTAATGTCCAATAAACCAATCCACAAAGTCAGAGTTATTAATAACACAGTTTAATATTACCAATATCACTTAAACAGTACAACACTATGGTATATGTATTCATTAGGCACAACAACTTCAACTTATCACAATATCACAATCTTTGGTATTTTCACTATAGTCGCCAATATACTTCTCACATGGAACTTAAAATCACAATCTAGACTCACTTCAATAATTAACTAATATCACAATAAAAGAATACTTCTATCTCTCACTAAATCTAACTTTGAAATCTACTAGCTTATGTCGGCTCACAAATGAAAGGGACACAAGCAAGTGTAGATGCAAAATATAGACTGACTTACTTTTGGTCCCGTACCTCTATTTATAAATTTACTGATGGACCCCAACGGTGTCTCCTAACTAAGTTAACCCGTCGTTAGTCGCGGCCAATCTGTGAGATTGCCCAAGCACATTTAGTTAATTATGTTCTTACTGTTAGCTCTGTGCGTTCGATTTATGCGTTAATCGTTATTTTACGTGTCTCAAGCGAGAGACTTAAACGCGCTTATGATTTCGTTTCGTTGAATCGCCACCCCATGCAATCGTATGTCGATATTTGATGTCGTTGCCTAAATGCAGGGGCCAAGAGGTCTAGTATAGTTAGTAATTTTCCTCTTGAGTTGCGTGGAGAAACCAGCAGTACCCCTTGTTCGTACTGCCATTGGTCTGCTCATCTCCAGCCATAAGATTTGGCTTAGATTCATCCTTGTACTTAGTCAGGTGCGTTCTCGCTATATATATGGAGCTACCTCTCTCCTAGTCTTGAGATTTCGATTGTATATATTGAATAAGCTATTATAATAATTAAAGCCTTGTTATTGTTATCAATTCAAGTTTGCTGTTCTTTATTAAGTTTGTCAATAGGTTTTGCATTATTTTTCAGAACCCAACGAATCTCGAGCACAACTCACTCAGACCTCGTTTAAGGGAGCGGGTCTCTGTGTGGAGTCTCTGGCAAGGGTTTGTTGCCTTGTGCAGCAATCATACCAGCTGTGAGCAAAACAGTCCTTTTCAGGGCTAATCCCTATAGCGGGCACTACCTTTCATTTGGCACCTTCTCTATTATCTAACTGACTTGTCGGCATTCCTAACCGGAAGAGCCACATGCAGTAAGTCCTTTAATTAGGCACTAAATAAAGGAACTGACGGGGCCAGTATCTGCCAGGAATACTCAATCTCTTAGTCAGATTCTGATGAGCATTCTTAGTCTGGTTTGTCAGAGCTGTTGGCCACCTTCCTAAATACAGGTGCGGTCATCCCAACAGTTCGCCAGTAGAGTTGACTCTCAGACTGTATAAGTGACAGTAACCAGAACCAAGGAGTTCGGATAAGACTCTCTTGTGTAATTAAGAAGTCCGTCTTCAGTTAGGCTTGTCCAGCCACTGAGTCTGACTATAAACTATACAATACACCTAAGTGGTGAAAGACTTGGTGTCACTATTCAAAGCCAGCAACCGTTAGGCCTGTCTAGCCCAGTATGCCTGACTTTGTTTATACATCTTGCAATTAAATAGCTTGAAGCCCGGTAGCATCAGACTCATACAGCCTGGGTGCACGGCTGACAGCTGACAGTTATTATCAGAGTTGTTTCAAAAGACTTGTTTAATTCTGTCTTTAAGCCCACAGGTTGTTGCATCACGCAGTAGAACACCAGCCAGTGTTCATCAATCTTGTGTCAGAACTTATAAGGGTATGGGCCCAGAAGCCTCTGAACTAACACTTACTAGATGGCAGCAACAAACTTGTTTTCCTGCTATCTTCCTAGCCATGTGGAGTGACTTAGCAGTTTCATTTGCAAGCTCTAACGTGCAAACCCCTGAGCTGTAGGGTAGTTTTTCATCTCACAGATCGCCGCGACTATTCAGGTAAACATTTAAAATTCTTATTTATTCAATTTTTTAATAATTTTCTGGTGTATCTATCATAGCTTAATATATGCTTAATTTAAAATTTAAAAAATATTCATTAAGTCATTATAAAATTGGTTCTGATCTGTGAGATCACCATGACTAACAATAAAATGCGACTAACGTTTGTAATTTTTTCAGAATAACTATGTCTGCAAAACGAAGTTATAACTTGAAAAGGAAAAGGACTTGCAGGAGGTATTACAAATGAGGTATGTTTCAAGATGATGACAATGAGCCCTTTAGTGATGCACAAAGTGACGAAGAAACGAACACAGAAGCTGAAAATTTGACAATGAGTTGATGAATAAAGCTGAAAAAAATGATTCAGAAGACGAAATTGGTTCAGAAGAAGATTCTGAGAATGAAAACGATTCCACTGACTACTGCATTGCAGAACAAAAACGAAACAAGAAGACTATAAATTCTTGGAAGTGGAAAAAAACACCAAACAAGACTACCAGAAAGCAGAAACCACATAATATTCTTCTTCATCTTCCTGGCGTGAAAAGTGACGCAAAAAATGTTAATGATATTTATGCTGCATGGAATCTTCTGTTTGATGACACTATACTAAACGTAATTGTAGAGTATACAAATCAGTATATTAAAAAATTCAAGTAAAATTTCAGAGACTTAGGGATGCTAAAAATACTGATTTGATCGAGATAAAAAGTTTTATTGGCTTATTTTTTTATTTATTATTATTTATTGCACACCATCAACAATTGTGTCATATGTGCAGGCTGACGGGTTACCATGCATCCAAATCGACCATAAATTTATAAATATGACATATGCAAGACACATAGTAAAAATAGAACAATAAATTACGCTTTGAAAAATATGACATAATATCGACATTGGCAAGTTTCTGAAAATAGCGAATACGATACTGAACCAAAAAACGACATTCAAACAACAGATGACTCTTTATATTAAAAGTCATTTGGCCCCCAGACCCACAACCACACAACATACATTCATTTTCATCTCTAATTAAATAGTTGCCATCCGTTAATCCCATTGGATTCAGACGCAAATTAGCAATGGCTCTTACTGTTCGAATATTCTGAAAAGCAGACAGATATTTTTCTGCCAAAAATTTTTTTTTTGAAATGACTATAAAAATGAAATTTAGTAGAAACATTAACAGAGTGCAGGTCACTCTCAATAGATGAGTCAATTAGAAAAACCATAACCTTTTCAATAAATGCATCAATTGTCAACTGAACATTATCACCCGACAAAGTTGAGTCATTTGACTCAAAAGTTATACTAGACCTGTCCATTGAGGACTCACTTTCATCAAACAATTCATCAACTAACCCACTAACATGTTCTTCATTATCAAAATTTTGTCTAACCATATCTGCTTTAGCTATAATTTCATCAACATATGTCAACCAAAAATGACAGTTTAACAGTGATTTCTGCGCATTATAACACTTTTTTGTCAGTCGATTATCTGACATTTTTTCCAATTTTTCCACCATTGTAATGTATTTTTTACAACATTAATATACAAGGGTCATCTACCTGTCTCAAGACGTAATGCTGAGTTTTTAGTGGTTTTTGGCAGTCGCAACAAACGTTTCAAAAAACTTGATTGAATTTTTTCAATCTCATCCCACAAACCCCTTGTCCAGAATGGAGAAGCATACAAAAGGACAGAGATCACAGCTGATTCAAAGATTTTCACATAAGTTGTGAATGTTGAAACTCTTCCTTTGATAAATAACAGTTCAATTTGAGATAATGCAGATTTTGTTTTAGAGGTTACATACTTCAGATGATAGTTAAATTTTCCATTTTCCGAGAAGTAGACACCCAAATACTTAAAATGGAGCACAACTTCAATTTGCTTCTTATCCCAATACCAGCTATCCGTTTTACAAAAACGACCCATATGATTAAAAATCACAATTTTTGGAAGTTTTGGAAGACCAGTTTTGGAGTCTGCAAATATCACCAAGTCATCAGCATATCCAAGGTAGTTTAAATTTGATGCATTGTATATCTTAGCACCATCACTATCATTCAAAAACACATCTCCAAGATCCAATATATACCAATTAAACAAAAGTGGGCTCAGTGGGTCTCCCTGGAGCTCTCCCCGACCAATATTAACAAAATCTGATATGGAACCTTCTTGCTTAACTGCAGCTGAAGCTTTTTTATAGATGTTACTTATAATTAAAACAAAATGTGGAGGAACTCCCTTTGTGATCCACAGTTCCCAAAGCTTATAATGAGGTATACCATCAAATGCTGCATGGAGATCAATAAATGCACTATAAAGTTTACTAGAACGCCTTTGTGCTTGGGTAATAACATGTTGCAATATAAAAATATTGTCAGATGTGCCATAACCCTTTCAAAATTCAGTCTGGTTTTCAGGAAGCAGCTGATTTTCCTTGACAAATTGATACAGTCGTGAAGTAAGCAATGTTGTAAAAAGTTTGCATATATGAGGCATTAGAGCAATCATCCGGAAGTTACTGGGATCAGTGGTAATCCCCTTTTTATGTATAGGAGAAATTATTGTATGGGTCCAGTTTAATGGAATTTCAGCAGTTTCTAAAACATCATTAAACAAATTTAACAATTCACCAAACATCTCTGCTGAAAGGCTTTTAAACATTTCATTAGTTATCCCATCATACCCTGGAGCTTTCCCATTTTTGAGTGAAGCAAAAACCTGTTGTAATTCATAACTAGAAATCCTTGATGCCAGTTGTTCAACATTCTTCATCAGTTTAGACTGTGCTGAAGGCAAAACAGGCAGTATATCAGGAACAGCAGAATAAAAATGTTGTCTGAGATAGGCTGTCCAGTCCGACAATTGCGGTAGAGAAGTAGCCATTAATCTTCTAGGTTTTAGAAGATTAAAAGTTTTCCAAAAATTGATATTGTCCTTACAATCAGCAAACTGTGCCTTAATTGAAGAAAACCATAGTTGTTTTTTCCATGAACAAACTTTTTTAAATTGATTTAATTTTAAAACATAATTCACAAATGAGTCCTTCTTGGACTTGGCTTGTCTCAAAGCCATCTGAGCAGCCTTTTTAGCCAGTCTACAATCCAAATCAAACCATTTCTTACTTTTTGCCATTGGTAACAAAACCTTTTTATCTTTTTTCTGAAGTCCCGCCTCAACAAGCCCAACCATCATTGCAGCACTAATCCTATCACATATTGAGTCAGTGTTCACCGTTCTTTTATACAAATGATGGGCACTAGCATTTATGAACTTCTTGTGTTGATCCCTGTTAGGGGGCCAGTAAAATCGATGACCATTATCCAATTTCAATTCAGCTCCATGCGGTCTCTTAAAAATCACAGGATCATATTTAAACTGAACATTAATAGGCATATGGTCAGAGCCAATCCAATCCAAAATTTGAAAGGAATGAAACAAATTCAAGGTATTATCAGTCATTAAACAGTAATCAATTATTGATTGGTTTATTATATCTTGCTGGGGTATACAAAGCAAATCATTTATGCTTGAGTGAGCTCTGGAGTGCTGATGGTAATGGGGTAGAGATTTTTCGTTTAGTTATGAGTTTGAGAAGATTTTGATTTTTGATAAGGTGTCTGAGGTTTGATGATAGTTCAACCAGAATTGCAAGGAAAGAAACTGACAAGTTAGCACCCATCAGGTATATTTTTGAGCAATACGTTTCCAATTGTCAAAAATATTATTCTGTGGGCGAAAATGTAACAATTGATGAAATGCTTGTTGGCTTTAGAGGAAAATGCTCTTTCTGACAGTATAATCCAAAGAAACCAGCTTGTTATGGAATTAAGATATTTTCTATGGTTGATGCACGAATTTTGTATATGTTACATTTAGAAGTTTATGTTGGCATACAACATTAGGGACAAAATTGTATTAGCAACAAACCAATTGATGTTGTTAAAAGATTAGTAGAACCAATTAAAAACTCTGGTAGAAATATCACAATTGATATTTGGTTCACAGACTATGATCTTATGAATGACTTAAAAAATGTTAAATTGTCTATGGTTGGAACCATGAGAAAAAACAAACCCCTCTTATACCACAGCAAATTAAAAGCAACACAAAAGTGCCAAATCAATCCATATTTGGTTTTCAAAATGATCGTACATTGGTGTCTCATTGCAGAAAGGCAAATAAAAATGTTATTTTGCTTTCCAGTCTTCATGATGACAATAAAATTGATGAAGAATCAGGAGAGCAAAAAAAACCAGAAATTATAACGTTTGATAACAGAACTAAAGGGGGAGTTGATACTGTTGATTGGATGGTTAGTCGTTATGATGTTTCTAGAAACACAAAACGCTGGCCTATGGTAATTTTTTTCTCTATGTTGAACACAGCTGGTATAAATAGTCAAATTATTTACACTTCCAACAAAAATGCAGTTAAAAGCAGAAGACATTTCCTAAGAAACCTAGCATAGCTGTTAGTATCTGAAAAAATTCAAACACAAAATAATAGCAACACTGGGTTACCATTGGCTAGGGCTGGGCGATATTTCAATATATCGATTTCGATATATCGAAAGTGGTCAATATATTGAATATTGAAATGGATATCGAACTTCAATATATTGAAATTTCGAAATATTGAAAATATTGAAATTTCGAAATATCAAAAATATTGAAATTTCGAAATATTGAAACTCACTATGCATTGAAATTTTGAAACTCAATATACTTACTGTATGTTGGAGAAAAAAAATCAAGACAAATCTTCATTGAAATCACTGCAACTCAGTCTCACCAATTTAAAAATAAAGAAACGAGACAAATCGTCATTGAAGCCAATGCACCTCAGTCTCATGACTTTAATAAAAATAAAGAAACGAGACAAATCTTCATTGAAATCAATGCAACTAAGTCTCATCAATTTAAAAAAAAAATAAAGAAACGAGGGGATGTCTTGGGGGGGTGGGGAGGGTGCGGTGGATGCTATGGTCAGGGGCCCCGCAATTTGGGGCCCCCGAATCACAAACGTTTTTTGTTAAATATTTTTTAACATTTTTTACTCAGTTTCGCCAGTTTAAAAATTAAGAAACGAAGCAAATTGTTATGTCAGCCAATGTAACTTCGTTTTCTGGGGGAAAATATTACATAAGAATTCATGTGTATCTCGTTGTTTTTGAAAATTAGACTTTAGATATTTGAGCTGCTCATTGCCAAAGTGGCTAAACATTGAAAATGCTGTATTCAAATATCGAAAATATTGTTGTATTTAAACTTGATACAGTACATTGAAATACGTTGTACTGTAAATTCAAAGATTTGTCTCGTTTTTATTTTTTTTTTAAATAATGAGACTGAATTACATTTGTTTCCATGACGATTTGTCTCGTTTTTTTATTGTTCTAAAAAGAATGAGACTAAATTGCATTATTTTCAATAACAATTTGTCTCGTTTTCTATTTTTTCTTAAATACTGAGACTGAATTACATTGGCTTAAATGACGAATTGTCTCAATTCTTTCTTTTTTTAAATAATGAGACTGAAGTACATTCGTTTCCATGACGATTTGTCCCGTTTTTTATTTTTTCTTAAATACTGAGACTGAATTACATTAGCTTAAATGAGGATTTGTCTCATTTCTTTCTTTTTTTTTAAATAATGAGACTGATTTACATTGGTTTAAATGACAATTTGTCTCATTTTTTTCTTTATTTTTTAAATAATGAGACTGAATTACATTGATTTCAATAGCAATTTGTCTCGTTTCTTTTGTTTTTAACTGATGAGACTGAATTACATTAAATTTAATAGCAATTTGTCTCGTTTCTTTATTTTTAAATTGACGAGACTGAGTGACATTGATATTAATAACAATTTGTCTCGTTTTTTTATTTTTAAATTGGTGAGACTGAGTTGCATTGATTTCAATAGCAATTTGTCTCGTTTTTTTATTTTTAAATCGGTGAGACTGAGTTGCATTGATTTTAATAGCAATTTGTCTCGTTTTTTTTGTAAACTGTTGAGACTGAATTGTTGAGCAGCAAAAAGATCAGTTTACACAACGAGGGAAAAATAAATACAATAGAGGAAGTGTTCCTCTATTGTACTTCTTTCCTATATTCCTTGTATTTTTCGATATTGGGGGTCAGACCAATATTTTCAATATTGGGGTCCTACCAATATTTTCAATATTGGGGTCCTACATTGGGGTCCTACCAATATTTTAGATATTGGGGTCTTACCAATATATATAATTCGGTATTGAAAATAGTTTTATAATTAATAAAGCTTTGTGTTGTTTCTTTATTAGTAATTCAATATTGGTAGGACCCCAATATCGAAAATATTGGTTTAACCTCGAAATGAGTTGTTCATAACCAAAGTGAAACAAGTCACATAAAAGTGATTTCGAGATATCGAGAGGTAAAGTTGACGCGCTGTATTTTTCGATCCAAATCAAATGTTTGTCTAGAATTTTTTTGTACATTACTATTACACTTAAACTTAACTTTGTTGGTAATTTTTGTGATTATATTTTCACCAGTAATTAAATGGTGAGCATGCAAACTTGAAAATGTGGACTTAATTCATCTTGCCACGGAAATAAATTGTATTTTCGCGTAGAGTCAAAGTGAACGAAGTCCACATTCTATTATGAAATTGTGAATTTCTGTATAAATAATTAATAATTAAGGATAACAATAATTACCATAATGATTTTCAATACATTACTATAGTATAAATGAGTTAATTCCGGTTAATATACATTCTGTTTGAATTTAATGTGTGTAATACACGTAGCTTTGGTATGCAGGGAATTATTTAATTGTGATCGATTATGCTGAAGAAATGTAATTTATATGTTTACTACGTGAATCCATGACTGTTAAAATGAATTTTGATCGAAAGCAAATACTATATACCGGGTTAAATTTGTAGAAAGTTAGTTCATTACAAGCGCTATTCATTTGACCGTTCCAAGTGACGTCACACCCATGCTATAGCGAATGGAGATGGATTTAATCTACTTTGCCAAGGGATATATTTCTAAATTCTTTCACAATCAAACATGTATAAGCACCATTTTAAAGTCAAAAATTAAAGTTATGACAACACGCTTTATTGCATTAGAAAGATATGCAAATTTTACATTTTAATAAATGTCTAACTCTGTTTTTTTGAAAATTTGACTTGTTTCACTTTGGTTATGAACGACTCAAATATCGACAATATTGGTTTGACCTCAAATTATCGACAATATTGAAAATATTGAAATATCGACAATATTGGAAATATTGAAATATCGACAATATTGAAAATATTGAAATATCGACAATATTGAAGTACCAATATTGAAAATTTCAAAATATTGAAATATCAAAACTCAATATTGAAATTCGATATATTGGTCCAGTATCGAACATTTTCGATATCGCCCAGCCCTACCATTGGCAATTTCTAATGGTTTGAAAGATGTCGCTCAAAAAACGATTGAAATTCTGAAGCAGGTACCTCTCTGTTAAGACAGTCATGTGTAATTTGCAGAGGTGAAAAATGTAGGAGACTTTCTAAATACAAATGCCATGTTTGCAATGTAAACTTATGCCTTCAGCACTGCAGAGTTAGATGTAATAGCAAATACTATAGAAGTAAATACGTACAACTTCTCTCTTTTCCCATAGACTTTATGGAAATCTCGCTTCAGCGCCGTCTGGTGAGCCGTGGAGAGCGACAGTTGCTTTTAATGGGTATTGTATGTATTAGTAGTACATTTAATATGCAAATAATTTAATATTATTTATACTTAAATTGTATTTTTTTAACTTAAACTGGTAAAGGTTTATTTCTAAATTTACAGTAACAAAATAAACACATAAACAACAATATTTTAATTGTGAGACATTTTTTTCATTTTTGTATTTGTAGTGTGCAGTTGAGGCAATTTGCTTCGACTGTCTTCATTAAATTTGTTAACATAACATTTTATTAATACATATAAGTATTTATTTACAAATAAATCACGTTTTACAAACATTAAATTTAGATAACAGTTCATAAATGTTACACTGGCTGGCTAATTTTTTTTAATGTTGCAAGAACTTTCTTTAAGATAAAACTTAACATTGTTTTTAAATACAGTATCTTATTAATAATGTTAGAACATTCTTTTGCAACATTATTTGGAAAAAAGAGTCTTGAATTTACATTATATTTTTTAAATTCAATTTGCCGACTGATTAACTGACTGATTAACTGACTGATTAATTTTTTTCCACATTTTTTAAAATTAAAATTTTATTTTAAAAAATTTAAATT
>JAAFCF010005748.1:1300953-1315715 GCA_013389785.1 Helicorthomorpha holstii
ATGTAAATTTTTTCACTGATGGATAAATTTTGATGGGGGTAATGGTCCACTGCATTACATAGAACAACATAATTGTTCATCACCTCATCATAAATTTCTTCAAGGTGTGGTATTAAAGTTGTACCACCACTACAGTTATTGTAATCTTCAAGCACTGGGTTAACAATGTGATCACAGCATTTAACATACTTGGCATGTAGAGTATTACTAAACAAGGACCACAAAATATCAAAGTATATCAGATGTAATTTGAAGACTCTAATAGGAAGGTGATTGCTTAAATAAACACTTACACCAAATTCTCTATGGCGTGAAAGCAAAAATCTTTGCCTTTTGTACATTTTTTGTATAAATACGTACATAGTGTTTACTAAAGCCTTACCACAGCCTGATGTAGAGTCAAACAAACCATCTATGGCTCCAAAGTAACAAAATTCTTCATTAGGAGTCAAACTATGGTGTACACCATCATCATCTTCATCCTGAGGAGACCACAGAAAAAGAGTTAGAAACTTCTCCTTATTGGCTGCTTGAATAGTGTTGTACAGGTTCCTGGTAGCATTCTTCTTGTGGACAAAATTGCCTTTACAGACCCTGCAGAAGAGTTGATTCCTTTCCGGACTGCAAGTCTCACACACACCACATTCATCTTTTAGAACCTCAAACCATGTACTAAACAATGTGGTCATGTAAAACAGAAATAACTCTTTTATTTTACATGGCAGCAAATTGTATAGGGTTTGAGATTTAAAAGTATTAAATTCCTGAATGGAAGGCATTGTATCACTTTCTACAGATACAAAGGAATAAATTAAAAATAAAATTTAAAAGCATATGGTTATTGTAACACTTACTATGATGACTCCAAAATGTTCTAAACCACAGGAAAACTGGCTCAAACTGTCTTTCTGCTTCTCTAAATTGTAACTGTATGGTTTTTTGAAAATGGTCACCCTATATATACTCCTACCATAAGTCACAAGGGACCATATCATCTAAACTGTCTTGTGGTGACATGACAACGTGGACAATAGAATAACCCTTTGAAGTTTTATACAGATAGTCACAAAAAGGGATAAACAAAGAACAGCTCATCAACAGGAGTAACATGGACACCAATTAAACTAGTTCAAACAAAAAACTAATAAAAGAAATAAAAGTAGGTTAATCCTAAACCCAAAAACTACAATAAAATAAAAAAAACAGGTATATTTAGTAACAAAAAAGTGCCTTAAGAAACTTAAGGGCATAATTAAATATACTAAAAATAGATCTGTCAAAAAAAAAACTGTCAAGTAAGAAATAGAACAATTAAGAACAAAAGAAAACTTGAAAAACTTAAATACCTTCTGGCAAGTTAAGTTTTTTAAGTAGGTAGGAGTAGTTTTTAGAAAAGGATTAAAAAGAATTAGTACAAAGAGGCACCAAATGTACACCTGCAAGGGATTAAGACAAGATAAAACTTGTTGACAATAAAAGCTCAAATACATTAGAACAAAAGAGAAAGGGTAAAGAAAGATAGTCACAAAAACAAATACACCACCAAATATAATTTTTGAAGATTAAATCTGATAGTAATAAAACAATCAAACTGATCTAGAAAATAAAAGTAGGTTAAGCCAAAACAAGAAAACTTGACACAGTAGAATAAAATAAAGGGGTGTATAAAAATAGAATAAAAAGTACAATGGGAAACAGACATGTCCATAATGATTAATTACACTGTCAATAGATTAAAAAATAGACACTGTACAATAAAAACAAAATATTAAAGAACAAAAAAGTAGTTTTCTTATAAGGATTACTGTAAAGGGCATTAAAAGTATACCTGGTGTCAGAGAAACATGTCAATAATAAAATTGGATAAAGTATGACAGCTAAACACTAAAATGAAATCAGGTTAAAACATGATAAGCAGGATATTTTTTAGTATAAAAAGCTTGTAAAACTAACATACTCCCTTAGTTAAAAAAAGTAAGAAGAAGAAGATACATTAGAAAATAAATGCTTAAAGTTTGAAGACTATCATCAAAAGCAAAGTAAGTTTTATCTATATATATATATATTTATTGTTATTGAATTATAAACTTGTATGAATGGTTAGTGTTATGGATCAAGAAACAAGTAACTTTATGGATTTTCAAGAATTTATGGAAGGAGAATGGTTAGATTGGCCAAATAATGTGGAGAAAGAATGGTGGGATGATGGCAATAAAGAGTATTTCCACATGGTAAATGAGCAGAATTTGTGGGAAAATGAAAATCAAGTTAATGAACATTTAGAAAATGGACATGTTGATGAAAATCAAGTAGGAGGAGTGAATGTGATTGATCCTAGTGAGTTTTACACCATCCTCACAAGAAGAGAAAGAAATTGCCAAATTTTAAAGACAAAGGCAACAGAGGTTACTATTGATTTACATAGAATCAATGAAATTCCTCCAGTTCAATTTCATAGAAGTTTGGAAAGAATATTTGATGCAATAATCAGGGAATGTACAACTGGTGCCAATCACTGGGACAAAGTGAGATTGTACATGAATGCTGAAACATTGGATGAGCCTAAAAGTACAAAATATGTTAATCTTCACCAATTAACTGGAGAATATCTGGCGTATAAAATAGAAAGTGTTCAACAATCAAATAGAAACTTTGAAATTGGAAGAGATCCAGTGAAATTTAGTATTTATCATACAAAAATGCCAAAACAAGGAGGTGGAAGACAAAATGGTGGAGCCCAAAAAAGAATTATGCCTCAAGTTGAAAAGTGGATTAAAAAAAAGCAATGCACAATAAGTATAGGTAAGAATAATAAAAATATTTTTATATAAAACTTTTATTAACTATTTCTTTTATAACTTATAGAAAATAATGATCAAATTTGTTTAGCAAGAGCCATAGTTGTTGCTATAGCTCATGCTAAAAAAACTGTTGATCCTTCTGAAGCCCATACTAAACAATGAAAATGCCTGTATGAAAAAATGAGAAAACCACAAAGAAGATTTCAAAAAGAAGCTGCCATGGAATTGTTGAGAGCCTGCAATGTGGATAAAGGTCCTTGTGGATTAGAAGAATTACAGTTATTTCAACAACACTTGATAAATGAAAACATTCAATTAATTGTTTTCCAAGCTGAAAAAAACTTTCAACTTGTATTTAAAGGACCTGAAGCAGCATTAAAGTGTACTTGTATTGGTCAGAAGCACATTTTGAACCCATTACAAATTTAAATGCATTTTTCAACAGTGAAAAATTTTGTGTGTTGTGTTTGAAAGGTGTTGGTCGTAAACATCGATGTGTAAACCAGTGTCCTGTGTGTTATACAGTGGATTGTCAAGATTTCATTAATGCAATGGATGGTTTGCCAAAGAATAAATGTACAGATTGCTGCCATTATTTCTTTGGTCAGCAATGTTTCATCAACCACAAAAATAACAATACATGTAATGTGCATAAAAAGTGTAAAACATGTTATAGAAAACTTGAAAAAAATCATGTTTGTTTTACACATAAATGCACATATTGTAAAAAAAGTGTGAATAGTGAACATAAGTGCTTCATTCAAAAGCCAAATCTAGACAAGAAGAAACAAGCTCAATTTTGGTATTTTGACTTTGAGTCTTTAATACAACCAGATGGAACTCATGAAGCAAATTTAGTGATTGTTGGAAAAGGTGATAGTGATCAGTTGCACATCTTTAAAAGTGACAATACTAAAAATGCTAGAGATAAATTTTGTGAATGGATTTTTAATAATGTTGCACAGGATGGCAAAAATCATATCTTTATATCTCATTATGGAAAAGGATATGATCATCATTTGGTAATGCAATGGGTGCATGAACAAAATCAATATCCTGAAGTAATTATGGCTGGCCAAAAAATAATGACATTTAGTGTGGGAAAAGTAAAGTTTATTGACTCTTTTAATTTTCTACCAGTGCCACTTGCAATGCTGCCATCTACAGTGGGTCTTCAAGAACTAAATAAAGGATACTTTCCACATTTGTTTAATACACCAGAGAATCAAAATTATGTTGGTGAATGGCCTGATATTAGATATTATACACCTGAAAGAAAAAAATGTAAAGAAAGAAAGCAACTGCTGCAATGGTATAAAGATATACCCTCAGGTGCAATATTTGATCTACAAAAAGAATTGCAGAGTTACTGTGAAGATGATGTGAAAATTTTAAGAGCTGCATGCAACATTTTTCGAACTGATGCAATCAATCTTTTTAAAATTGATCCCTTTCTACACTGCATAACTTTGCCAGCTTATTGTCAACTAGTTTACAGAGCTTTGTTTATGCCAAAGGATAGTATTGCTGTAATACCACCAGGAGGGTATACAACCAAGCCAAAATACAGTGCCCTAGCAATTAAATGGTTAATGTGGGTGAGCCAACAGGAAAATGTGCACATTCAGCATGCTTGCAATGGTGGTGAAAAGAAATTCCAAAACTTTTATGTGGATGGTTATGATGAAAACAACAAAGTAGCATATGAATTTTTGGGTTGTTTTTATCATGGCTGTGAAATTTGCTGTGATGGGACCACATGGAATACCAAACTGCAAAATTCAATGGCTGCACTTAATCTTCAAACAAAAGACCGGTTGAAACAGCTGACTGACATATTAAAAGCAGAAGGTGTGAAGTTGACAATAATGAAAGAGTGCCAGTTCCGTCAAATAATGAATTTAAAGTTAGATCTCATGACATTTATTAACACAACTAATGTTCCAGAGCCAATCAATCCAAGAGATGCTTTCTTTGGAGGAAGAACAGCACCAACCAGTTTGTATCACAAAGTGAAAGATGATGACCTCATAAGATATGTGGATTGTACTTCATTATACCCCTGGGCTAATAAATATGGGAAGCTACCTACAGGACATCCAGAAATTCTAAACCCTGTGCATTACAATCCTGGACAGTATTTTGGGTTAATTAAGTGTACAATACTTCCACCAAAAAATCTGTATCATCCTGTGTTACCAGTCAGATGTGGAGGAAAGTTATTATTTCCATTATGCAATACCTGTGCTCAATTGAAACAACAAGAACCATGTCAACATACTGATGAGCAAAGAGCTTTAAGTGGTACCTGGGTGTCTTGAGAGCTAGATGAAGCTCTTCTTCAACAATACAAAATTCTTTCTATTGAAGAAGTGTGGCATTACCCGAAATTTATGGAATGTATAAGAGGAAACAACATGGACAATGGATTGTTTACAAAATATGTAAATACATTGTTGAAAATTAAGCAAGAATGTTCTGGCTGGCCTGTTGGAGTTACTACAGAAGAAGATAAAGCACAATATATTAAAGATTATCAAACTGCTGAAAGTGTGGTATTGACAAATGTTGAAAAGAACCCTGGAAAGCGATCCATTGCTAAGTTTATGCTAAACTCACTGTGGGGAAAATTTGCTCAAAGAGAAAATCTGCCAACTACAAAGTACATTGATAAGTATGATGAACTCCTTAATCTTATGCGATCAGATACCAAAAATATTACAGACTGCCATTTGATTAATGATCATACAATGATGGTGACATATGTGCCAACTACTGAAGCAATTCAACCTTCAGGAAGAACCAATGTTGTAATTGCTGCTTTCACCACTGCAATAGCCAGGCTGAGATTGTATGGAGTGCTGTCAAGACTTCAAGATAAAGTTTTGTATATGGATACAGACAGTATAATATATGTTACTCCAAAAGACTATAATCCTATTGAGGATTTAATTGGGGATAAGTTGGGAGATTTAACTGATGAAATATTGTTAAAGTATCCAGAGGGAAATGTTTTTATAACTGAATTTGTTAGTGGGGGTCCTAAAAATTATGGGTATCTTTTATCAAATGGTGACAATGTTTGGAAAATTAGAGGAATTACACCAACCTATACAACAGCTCAAGCAATAACATTTGATGTAATTAGAGCTATGGTGACTTAGAACATCACCTTCCCGTCGATATTGTAATTGATCCTAGTAAACTCATTGTTAATCAAATTGCGCAAACTATGTATGCTCCTTAATCTAACTTTGTGTATTTGGAAATAAACATTTTGTAAACCATAAAATATTTTGTTTTTATTTATTTATTTATTGAACATTTATTTATTACAATACTTTTTTAATAACACAGCCACTTTTTAATTGTCAATACATTTTCAGAAACATTATTTCTTTTCTGTTTACATTTTATTTTTCTGGTGCCATTTTGAAAGTTTAGATGCTTTGCATTATTTTCTAGTTTTCTTTTCGGTGTGCTTTCTGCATTTTCTAAAACTGTTTCTAAAATGCGTTTTCCCTTTACAGGACGTCCTCCTTTATTAAACAACTTATTCTCAAGAATTTTGGTTATATTTGAATTTTTAACTGGTGTTCCATCAACCAGCAATTCCAATTTATGATTCCACTCCAGTCGCTTATTATTAACAATGTCATTCAGTATTTGCTTTGCCACTTCTTTTTTATCAGAGTCAATGCCTTTTAAAATATAGTCATATTCCACCATTGAAGGTGTTTGCACTGTTTTGTCCAGGGGGTCTCTTGGTGTTTCTTGATGTAATAATGATGATGGTTCTTTTCCATTTTCTTTATCAACATCACGGACTTGTCTTTCATTGTCATTTTGCTGCTTGGAGTCTCCATTTTGTAAATGCAGAAATTTCTTAAAGTATTCATTATACAGAATGATTTTTAGTTCATCTGTTAATGATTTATCTTGCAAAACAGCTTCCATTTGATTGTGTAAACTAAGCATAATTTTTGTTTCTATCGGAGTTACTGGAGATGTATGTATTGCTACTTGAGGTAACATTGCTTGAGGTTGTTGCTGCTGCTGTTGTTGTTGTTGCTGTTCTTCATAGAGCTTAGCAGGGATGAGCACCATTTTGCGAACCATTTTAAGTAAATCTACTAATTAGGCTACCAATAACTGGCATAAGTAAATTAAGTAAAGGTGCTAAAAAGCCACCGTTCTGCACTAATAGTTCATGTTTTGTTGTCAACGATTGTCGTCGATCTGCCATATATTGTAGGGGCTCAATATATTTATGTAGTTTTTTGAAATCGGTATTGTCAATGTTATTAATTTTGGCTTTCAAGAAATTTAAACAGCATTCACTTAAACACTTAACACCATCATTTTTCATATTCATGCATAGCTTTTTAGATTGTGAGCGTTTAGCTTTTTGCAATGTTTTCAATAAAGGCATGTTATTTTTAATGTTTTTTAAATATGGTTTGCCCATTTTGTAATAGGTTTTCCAGAATTGTAACTAATTTTTTTAATCGTTGTTCGTCTTTTTGTGTATGATTAAATCCTGTTTTTAAAGTGTCACTAGTTGTTTTAAATTCTATTAGTATTATAACAATTATTAGTATACAGTATATCAGAACTGCAACTAACTGCACCCACTCTCGGCGATCCATTGCTTTATAATGTTCCTTTTAACTTGGTGTTATGGCTTTATATACACTTTCAGGTATAAACACTATTGTGTTTTCCAAAGGAAGTATTTTGGTTCTAAGTCTTAAATACTCTGGTGTATTTTGTTTAAGATCAATCATTAAATATGAATGTGGATTCTGTGTTGCCACTGCATATGCTTCTTGCAGATCTTTTCCATTTTTGGGATACATCTGTCTTGATAAGGTAGCTACTTGCAATTGATCTCGAGGATTTTTAAACAGTATTAAATATTGGGCATTGTTTCCTACCGTTCTGCTTTCTTTAGCTTTGGGGAATAAGTTTTGAAGCAATAATATTACACTCAAGTTGTCATGGTGAGATCCTTTAGTAAATAAATCTGATACCCATGTATCATTGTATGTGTCTTCCATTAAATCATCAATCACTAGCAAATTGTTTTCTTTTTTATCAAATACTGTATCTTTATCTAGTCTTTGCATGAATCGTTTATTTTTAATGGGGACACTTTGCATCATTTCATTGTATATTGACTGTTGTTTTCCATAACACCAAAGTAACGTGGTTGGTATTGGCTCAATCATTTTGGCCACATTATTTAACAATTTCCACAGGAATTCTGTTTTACCTGAACCTGTAGGGCCGCAAATAATACAAGTGAATGGGTGCTGCAAAGCAGTTGTAAACTCGACTGATAACACCATTGTTACTGACACATTTTTCAGATTACAAACTTTATTTATTTACAAGTACACATCAAGTTATTTTAACATGATTGACGTAAGAATACAATTTCATTTTTATTCCTTTTGTACTTCATTTTCTTCATCAGTTTCTTTTACTTTCTCTTGCAAGGTCTCTTCAATTTTTGGTAACCATTCCACAAAATTCTTGAACTGATACGGGGTGAGGTTTAGACCCTTTGTTCCTGCCGTTAGCTGCCCAGTTTTATTGCTTTTGTAGTACTCTTTCAGACAAATCCATATTTTTCCTTCATCATAAACAATTTCCACACCACGGTTATGTCCCAATGGTTGTACTTCAGCTTTTTCCCATAGCTCTGCCGACTCAATCTTCATCACAGCACCCAATTCGTCATTCTTAATAATTCCCATTTTTGTCTTAGTATTCTTTTCAGCCAGTTTTTGCATCTGATTTAATACTTGGATTGCTTTCAATTTTTCTTCAATCAAAGGAATAAGAACTACCAAATTTTTAAATTGGTACTGTGTTAAATTTAACCCTCTTATTCCTGCTGATAATAACCCCGTGTCTTCATTTTTATAGTATTCTCGAATGCATACTAAGATCTGGCCTTCATATACAGAGACATCTACACCGCGGTTATAGCCTATTGGTATTACACCCGCTTCATCCCATAACTCATCTTTCTCCTTCTTCATTATCTTTTTCGGTTTTGGGCAATAGAACGACTTTGTACGTTTAACTGTAAAAGCAAATTTTACTTTAAATTATTTCGATAATGAAAAATTTGCTCTTACCACTCATGATGCCTTGCAGAGGTCCTTTTCTTTCTCCCACGTATTCTTGTTCTTGGTTTCTTTTAAATGTGGTGTTCTACAATTTTCAATCCCTTTATATACTGGTGCTTATCAGTTACTCCTTATCTGTTCTTTCATATTATTGGCTGTTCTAATTTCCTGTTCTATCATGTTTTACAATATGCCCCCTTTTCTAGTTAAAGCACGTTTAGGAATTTGTCCTACTTTCTACTTTCCAGTTCTGGCTTGTTTTAAAATGCATTCTACTTTTAAGTATCAATACATTTTAGAGTATTCTCCAGTTCTACCAGGTTTGTAGCATTTCCCCTTTCCTCTTAACACATGTTTTTACAAGTTTCCCAGTTTAGAGTAATTTTCCAGTTCTAACATGTTTGTAGCCTTTCCCCTATCCTCTAACACTTGTTTTTACAGGTTTCACAGCATTTTCCCGTCTCCCACCATTTTCCCGTTTCCCGCCATTTTCCCTTTTCCCGCCATTTTCTCTTTTTTTTGGTTTCCCACTGTTTTTTAACTAGGGGGTGTGGCCACGCCTACCTATGACGTACTGCATTCTGATTGGTGCCCCAGAGTGCGTACCTTACTACTTAAATTATTTGGTCACCCTGTAGAATGCGCCAAATTTTGATTGATAACTTTGATTGCGTCATCAGTCATCAAATGTTTTTTAAAGGTTCCAAAAGTAGAAGGAAACAAAGTTAATTAGACGTTCAGTATTGTTTGGTTACAAAATTATCTGAAGAAACTGATTGAAGATGGATGTTGCTGTTATACCACTAAAACAGGATGAACATGTTGTACCATCAATCGTGCATTTACCTGTTGAAGTTTTATTGAAAATATTTGGTTATTTGAGTGGATCGTTATTATGGGAATTATGGAAAATTCATCGGTTATTCAGAAGAGCAATTCAACTAATGAGGCAATGTAAAAAATTGTTACATTGAAAAATTACCACATACAAGTGTGTGAAACAAGTACTGTACATACCAGTATTTGTGGTGCTTTGTTTGGTATTTGCATTTCTAAATTGGTTAGGGGGTCCTCAAAATATACGATTAATTTGAATGTTCTTCACTTAATCGTGATAGGGACATTATATAAATAAAATCCAACGGCATAAAGTTAATTGTAAACTTATTTTAAAATTATTAACTTTTGAAAATTATTAACTTTTATTAGGAACTTAGTTGGCTTTGTCACCATCAGTGTTGGTAAAATATTTAGTGTGTCAATTCATAATGACATTCAAAGAAAGCTAACAATATACTATTTTCTCATTTGTTTATCAATTTTTTTATTTTTTCTGTAAACTTTCTGACTTCTCTAAAGATTACACCTTGAAAGCCTGTAAATTTGCTGAGTTTTTAATTGAATTCAAAGTCAATATTTTTACTTTAAACATCAACCATTGCCATTGGCGGAATAACAAAGCCATCAATCTAGTGATGGATTTGCTTAATTTGAAAGAGCTTTATATGATTGAATGCAAATTATTTAAAGCAAATGAGAATAAGAACGTTCCAGTTGGATTGAATGAATTCTTATTTACCTGAGATCCTCAATTCTCATCTCTTCCTCAGAATTACATGGCTCAGTTGTTTATCAACATGAACACATTCACCATTCATTTTAAAGTGTTCAACTTCTTTTTGTTTCAAATATGCAAAAACAAAATTAAGACATTGTTCAGAAATGAAGTCACTAAAAATTCTCATTAATCAATGTTTTTACCCTAAAAATATTACACATCTAAAATCGATGAAAAACTTGATGATTTACACTGTAAGTTTTGTATTTGTTGCAAAATACTAAATATCACTCATGTTTAATAAAATTACTTGTATAATGTTTTAGTGGATCTACTTTTCCCTAAGCTGGAAAAGTTGTACTTAGATAGTTCTTATTTTACTTTTTGGAATTCTAAAAAATATTTTTGATTTTTTTGAAATACAAGAAGTTAAAGCTTTTATATCTAAATGTATATACATTTTGTATGCATAGTAAATATACTGTACAATATATTTAAATTGAACTGTATTAAATTCTACACATATAAAATCAATATAAATAAAGAAGGTCCTAGTTGTCTTATATATTTTAGTTCACAAATTATTTTGGTTGTTCTTGCTGTTAAGAAGAACTATCTGCACAATGCACAATTCATACTTTGAATTAATCAAGTGCGGTTGAACGGTGTGTCGTAAGTTACAATATCAATCATTTTCAATTTGCTAATGACAGCTGCATTTGCACTGTTCTCTAAACTAAATAGACACTAAACATCTGGCACTTTACGCAACACGCAATTGACTGTTTGTTACCAAGGCAGTTTATGACGTTATGAAGAAAATGTCAATAGTAAATGTGTAAAAGCAAATGATCAGCATTAAAAAACAAGAACATTAATATCAATTTCAGTTTTCTTAATTAAAATTACTAAAGCTAAACTAAAAACACTATCAAAACACTGAAGGAGAAATAAATTATTTAAAGCAGTGTTTCCCAACCTTTTTTGTGTTATGCCTCACCTAAGCCCTTATAAACGTTTGAATGTCCCCCTCATAAGTTATTATAAGTCGCCATAAGGTTAACATAAATTTTGAAAAAATCCTTTTTCAAATTGCCCCCTTAAACAATCAAAATGTCCCCCTGTGGGGCGGACGCCCCACGTTGAGAAACACGGATTTAAAGTGTGGTTCATATCATAAAGATGTTAGAAAACTAAGAATTTAATGTTATGATATAAGTTACATGTTATACCAGTACCGGTAATAAAAAAAATGAAAAATATGATGTTACTTTTTCGTAATTACTTTTTGTTAAAACAAAATGCATCAGATGTTTTATGAGGTGATTTGGAAATTCCACTACCTTGTACAGTATATAATCATAATACATTTTTAGTCCAAGCTATTTTTTTACGCGATACATCGTGATCAGCTACAGTACATACAGGTAAGATTAAAAAGTTATTAATTTATACGAGCTAAAAAAAATGCATTCACTTTACAAAATTGCCACTATATACTCGTAATTGTTATGTTTTAATGATATTTGCCTCTTAACTCTTCTCCAGACAAAATGAATCGGTTGGATTCTTTTACAACTTTTGTATTCAACTTATTTATAACTTATATATAACTTACTTTTGGTCCAATTTTTTTTATGTTTGTAGTCATTTACTAAAGTCTAATCAATTTGCTAGTACGGTACTCATACAATAATTAAGAAATATAAATATTTTAATTTTTTTGCAATAATATATAACACAAAAAGACAGCTTGAACTTGTTACACAAATACATTCGATAGCCAGTTATGCGCTCACTGAAATTTATTTTTGTACTTAGAATATTGTTTTTTTTTATTAATTTATGATGAAACATGCATCGATATTAATGAATAAAAGTACACATTCGTATTTTAGACAGTTAAAATAACAAAAATGAAGTAAAAGTGACATTTGATAGATTTTCAGCAAATTTATCAATTACGTAAGATTATTATTATAACATTAATTATAACAATTATGTTAAAAATGTTTAATAACTTTTTCAAAAATTAAATTAAGTTGTATTATAAGTTATAGGAAACAAAAAACAACTGATTAGTCAAGCAAATCCTTGAAATACTGTATATCAAAATTAATCTGTTGCTAGTGAAACTTTTCAGTATTTAAAATTTATTATAAAGCTTCTAAGCGACAACAGTTAATAAAATATCTTAGATCGACAGCTATCATTATTTAATTCTGATTTTAATAAACACTTAACTTATAATAAATTTGTCCGGCATTTAGTCCGGAGAAGAATTAAATGAACTCACATTTATAATAGATTTTACTTTATTATGTCAAGTGTTATTTGTTATGCACATTTATGTCGCCTTGGCGACTCCTATTATAATAATATACTGTAACTTTGATATTTTGCATTTCATATGACTATTCTCTTTTCAAAATATTGTATCTAAATTAGTAACCGTAATTTAGAAAATATGTAAATAATAAAAAGAAAAACCTATCCGTTTTTTTATCGTATTTAGATTGACAACTGCGGTACAATGAAACCCAGCATTGTAATATTCACTTTACTTGCCAATATGGTATTGGTAAATGGATATCATGAATCATTTGCTGACTGGGAATCAAACATTACAACCACTAACCCTTTGAGTCTGTTTACTGGTTTATTTAGTAAGAATTCTTTTAACTAATTTCAAAAAATAAGCCTCATTAAAATTCCTTTTCAATTACACCATTATAGGGATGTTATACCAACTGTTGGTTGAATTGGTGACATTCACAAGTAAGACAATTTAACTTTTAAAATGTCACAATGAAAATTTTTGAAATTAGAAAATTAAAATCGAATACGGTACTGGTACGGGAATAATCTAAGAATTTACTATTTTGTTTTAACCGTTTTCCGGACTATAAGAGTCTGTTTGACTCTTTGACAACTTTGATATTGAATAACTAACATATTTTTGGTCCAAATTGTTTCTGAATCTTTGTAATCTTCCATCAAAATATAATTAACTACAGTAGATAGTAAATAACTAAATATTACAAGAAATTTAGTTTTTTGTTTGTAAACATAAAAAAAAATTTAACACGTATATTACACATAAGTTATTTTCAGTACCCAACTGTGCACTCACTGGGGTCTATTTTTACACTAAGCACCTTTTTTTTATTGAAACTTGCTGAATGTTATTTATTGTACATAAAACAACAGTACACGTTATATTATAAATTATGTATACTGTATACATATTTACAGTACCGTATATAAAGTGAAACCCCGTTAATACAAATTCGCTTAACACAAAATCCAGATTAAAATCCGGTGAAAAAAAAATTGTTGATCCCAACCGTTTCGTATTAACGAGTTCCATTGTATTACACTTTATAAATTATATAAATATGGGAGACATTAAATAACTTATTTGTCAACTAAGATTTTACGACCAAGAATTTTAATCTGATCTTTTGGGCACTAACTTTGTTTATATAAATTTAATGCATTGACGCTAAGTTAGACAAGATTTCGATTTCTCATAAGCACTGTAAAAAAATTTCCTTTTCATGAAGCTTTTTATTTCTAAGATTTGTATTTGATCAGAAATTTCAATTAAAATTTTTAAGATGAAATTCCCGGCATAATTATTTTTCCATTCAGTAAAGGTAAACACTTGCTATTTTTGCCGTTGTAAAATACCTCCAGATTAATTAATTTTTTTTTTAAGTTTTTGAAGATTTCTATTGGTGCTTCAGTCCCTACCCATGTCTTCAAATTGGTGGTCCATTCATCTCGGTTTATCATCCTGTTAGTCTCCGTCCACTTTCTCCTAAAATAATGGGAGTTACAATGGAACTTTACACCAGACTAAATCCTAACAATTCATTTGTAATCATTATTTAATAGTAATTTTACGTTGCATCAAAATCACTATAATTAATTATTTTATTTTTAAAAAAAGATATTCGACGATCCTAATGACATTAGTAACATAAGTAAATCAAACTTTAAAAGCAGTGCAGCAACAATATTTGTCATAGGAGGATATACGGGAGGAGACGGGAATGGATTCATTGGGGTAACTAAATTATATCAAATATCTTGTTTTATCCCATTTTAATCAGTTTTATAATAATTTCTTCACACAATATTTTAGCCACTAATTCCTCCACTTTTAGTAATTGGTGACTACAATATAATTAACGTTAACTGGCAACGCGGGTCCGACGGGGGTTACTTTCAGGTTTCAGCCAATACACGATTAGTTGG
>JAAFCF010005748.1:1351335-1371257 GCA_013389785.1 Helicorthomorpha holstii
ATTATTGGCATAAAAATGTAAAGGATAAAGACTTAATTGCTATTAAAGTATTGGGAATTGTTTCATCAATTGGTGAAAACAGTGACATTTACTTCTTACACAGAACTTTTGCTGAATATTTTATAGCTAAATTTATAGTTGACAATTGCCCTTTAATTAGCAACAAAAGTCTAATTGCTAAACGACTATATGATTATGAACTAAAAAATGAAGACATGATTATGGTTTTTGTTAATTACTTGTCAGCTCATCATTTGCCTTTGCATATGGCAATTATTAATAAAAATGACTTGGAAGTTAGCCGATTATTAGATGATTATTATTTTGATAATTCTTCTAATGATTCAAACGATTCCTCTGGTGATTCCTCAGGTCATTCCACAAACGATTCTTTTAGTGATTGTTCAAACGATTCCTCTGGTGAATCCTTAACTGATTCGTTTAGTGATTGTTCAGTTGACATAAATGCAGTTGATAAACTTGGAAGAACAGCATTACATTTGGCTGCTAGTTATGATAGAAATACATCACTCATTGATTATTTGCTTCAAAAACAATGCAATTTGTATGCAGTTGATGTTTTAGGTCAAACTGTGTTACATTATGCTGTAAAACCATTTTTCCTAAACCACAGAGTAATCAATGCATTGATAATAAAACCTCGTGATTGTTTTGTTCATAAATTGTTGAAAATAATTACTGAATTTGACATTGAAACTTTTTTGCGTCAAACCGATGATGAAAAAGACATTGTTGATTACATTTTTACAGATGAAGATTCAAAATCTAAACATCTGAAGTTTTTAAATCAATTAGATTGTTTTGGGCAATCAGCTCTTCAAATTGTAATTCAGAATTTATCGGCAAGCGATGACATGTCTTGCATTCAAAATTTAAAATGGCTGATCAGTAATGGAGCTGCAAATGGATCAGTACAGGTTCTTCCATTGAAAAGCCACCAGCTTTATAAAAATAAGCTTAAAGACCGATATGATTTTTATTGGAATGAGCTACTGCACTTTTATTGTCTTGTAATGTTAAAATTGTCTGTTGAACAACTTTCTCAATTTTGTTTAGAAAATTCAGATATCGTTATGAACTGCATTGAACTAAACTATGTTAGAGTTTTAGATAAATTAATAAAAAATGAAAAAGGTCTTGTTTTACTTCAGAAACTTAACTTTCCATTAATGGGCTCAATCGAATATAAGTATTACAATGACGAAAGTTACTTACGATTAATTCAATGCATCAATGATGATTGGGTTAATAGGGATGAATGTCTATTACATGCCCTGCAAAAGTCCATTCAATATGGTTACAATAAGACATTTAAATTTTTAATAAAAAATTATCCTCACTTAGAAAATGACATTTGCAATTTCTGCAGACAAGCAATTGAAAACAATCAATTTGGTTTACTTGTTTATTTATGGGAAAATTATAGTGAATTTCTTAAAAACCAAAATGTTTTAAGTTCCATTTTCAAAATTGGAAATTTGCATGATATGCAATGCTTTTGTACAAACGATCCTGATTCTGTCAATATTACAAATCAATATGGCCAATCAGCCCTTCATTTGGCATCAATAAATGGACATTTGCAGATTGTAAAGTATTTAATTTCTAAAAATGCAAATACTATGGTTGAAGATGTCCATCATTACAATGCACTTGATTATGCATATTTGCATAATCAACTAGATGTATTTGAATATCTTGTAAATAATTTTGATTTATATTTAAATGCAGAGTTAAAATCAGAGTTTTCTGATCGTTTGATTGATTTTTTAAGATCAAAATCAACTGCTGATGTAAATTCAGTAAATGAGAATGGTGTTTCATTGCTGCATTTGGCCTGTCAATTGCATAAATTTTCATTTGTTCAAATGTTAATTGACAAAGGGGCAAATGTCAATTGCAAAACCAATGAAGGAAGAACAGCAATGCACTATGCGGCCATTGGGTTAGGCAATTGTGATCTAAAAGAATGTCAAACAGTAGAAAACTTACTTTTTTCATCAGTCATTTTTGATTCCATAGACAATTTTAATAAAACACCATTGGAAATTATACAGGATAACTATCCTAGCAGTGAACATTGCCATTGTTTTAACTTATTAATGACAATAACTAACTTATTTGCTGAAATTAAACTTAATTCTAAAGCATTAAATTCAGAGCATGTGAAAGGCAAATCCATGACAAAAGCCTTAAATGGCAGAGATAGTA
The DNA here is from genome assembly GCA_013389785.1 of Helicorthomorpha holstii. NCBI lineage: Eukaryota > Metazoa > Arthropoda > Diplopoda > Polydesmida > Paradoxosomatidae > Helicorthomorpha > Helicorthomorpha holstii. The sequence continues at coordinate 1,353,568 of JAAFCF010005748.1, forward strand.
AAGGTAATACTTTGCTTCATTTATTAACTGATAATCGTGCAATATTCTATGGACTTCAAAATAATCTTTGTAGAAGTAATGTAAATACCCAAAATGAAAATGGTGACACTCCATTGCATTTGGCAGTTAAAAATCAGCATGATAAATTAATAAAAGAAATGTTGAAGAATGGAGCAAACATTTTCATTAAAAACAATCAAAATGAAACTCCATTATCAATTGCTATTAATATCAGTAATGAGGTAATGTTGCAAAACTTTAAAGAAATTGAAAAGTTTTTTAATGAAACTTTAAAAGACAACTTTGTGATAAAAGATATTGTAACTTGTAAAATTGATGTGATTATATTACTCAACGCTAGAGATCCTGATGGCAGAACCTTGTTTCATTTTGCTGCAATTAATGGATGGTTGCAAATTGCTCATTACATATTTTTTGATTATAGACATCAGTTTGATGCCAATGCCATTGACAATCTTAAAAGATGTCCATTGCATTATGCTGCAATGTATAACAATATAGAAATGATTCACTTTATACTTTTTAATCGATGCTGTTACAATATGAAAGATGCAAATGGTAAAACACCGTTGGATTTATGTGAAAAACCAAATGTATTATCATTGCTTGATTCAGCATTTAAATTGATTAAAAGTGAAAATCCATTGGAAATCGTTGAATTAGTCAATAGCTCTGAGTTTAGTGTTGATTTCAAATATACAATAAATGCTGTTGATGAGAAAGGTCAAAATTTATTATATTATGCACTTCAATACAATAACAAAGACATTATCAAGCATCTATTAAGACATGGAGCTCCTGTTGAAGGTTTAACTATATTTAAATATAAAATATGGCCTGAATTTTTAATTAACATATTATTTCATTATAAGTCAGATCCGTTTCAATTAAATTTTGAATCAACAAAAGAAAAGTTACGATTTATTGTAAATGCAAGAAATTCAGATAGTAAATCATTGTTGCATTATGCTAATAAACTTCCATCGAGTTTAATTGAAACTCTGATTGAAAATGGAGCTGATGTTAATGCCATTGATATTTGTGGTAATACTCCATTACATGATAACACTCATTGGGCTTATCTTGAGAATGTAAATTTCCATGCAATTGATTTGTTGGTTAAAAATGGAGCAAATGTGAATGCTGAAAATTTTAGTGGAGAAACACCGTTGGCAAATGTTTCTGATTTTTATGTTTTAAATTGCTTGTTGTTAAATGGAGCCGATGTCAATAGTAAAGATGTTTATGGTAAAACGCCATTAATGAAAAGAGCTCTTGATTGTCATGAAAATTTCATGCTTTTGCTTTTACTTGAATGTAATGCAAATTTAAATGACGTTGATTATAATAGTAAAACTGCTCTTGTTTATGCTATTGAAGACCAACAATATGACAAAGCTATAACTATAATTCTAAATGGAGCTGATGTTAATGTTAAAGGTAGAAATGGATATGGATTGTTGAAGTCAATTGATATTAACATCGATTATGGCAGTGAATTGCATGATTTACTAATTGAAAAAGGAGCTGAATAAGACATTTGTCGGAATTAATTTAAATAAAAGCAATAACTTAATTTAATCTCATAAACATAACTTATATGTTTTGTACAAAAATGAGATCCTTTAAATTGTATTTAATATAATTGTAAACTTTTTATTATTATATAATTAAAAGTATTAATGTCTACTGCAAATGTTGAAATTGTTTTCTATTGACAAATACTGTGAACATGCTTTCAATTTTAATCTCAAATTTGGCATTTTCGGGGTTTTTAGTCGATTTTTAAATACAGTAGGTTTAGTACAAATTCCTAATAAAGACACAGCAATCGTTAATGACTTGATTATAAAAAAGGCAACCACAATTTTGATAACATAATCTTGACCTTTGTTCACTTAAATTTTTTCATTAAATTTTGTCTGCTATTTTAATTCCTAAGTTAATTAATCAAAATAAAAGACAAACACGCTGTGTGTGTTAATGTGATTGTCATTGTTTCATTTGTTATTCGTCTGCTTCAGAACAACATACGGTACATACTGCATTTTCATCTTAACAATTTCTAATATTTTGCTACAATTTCATCTGGACAAATTGTGGGGCCGGGTGCAAAAATTGATAATTTTTTTTTAAAAGATATTTCTTGCTATTGATGGGCAACTCTGTCTATTCGAGAATCGACTATCTGGAGTCTACTCTGTAGATAGTGACGTCATTTATAAGTCATGTGACGTATGCTATGGGACGTCATTGAGAGAGTCGACTCCACCGTTAGAGTGGACCCTAGAGTCGACTCAAATGATTCGAATTTAGAACCGAGTCGTCCATCTCTAACTATAAAAGTGTGTGAAAAAACTAAACGAAGATGGATTTATCAATCGTGGATTTACCCGTGGAAGTTTTAGTGATGATATTTGGTAATTTATGAAGATCATTTTTATGTGAATTATGGAAAATTCACCTGAAATTCAGAAAAGCAATTCAAGCCACAAGGTACTGTAAAAATGTTTGAAATCGCTCAACAGCTTCATTTAAAAGCCACATACTGAATGGTGTGAAAGAAAACGTTCTAATTTGTTACCGTTATAATTTGTTGTTACCGGTAATCATTTTTTTTGATACATTAATTATCTTTTAATTTATTAGTCATCTTTTTTAAACATGGTATTACTCTTTAATCGTTTCTCTTATACACATTCGTAATATTCTCAGCCCATTTCTAAAAATCTTATATTTAGATGATTAATTTTCTTCATCAGGTTCTCATTATTTTTTCGTAATCATCATCAATATATGTATTTCATTGTCGACACTCTAGTAATTCACTTCTGAATAATTAATCAATTAACATTAAACATATGAGTAACAAATTAAATACCGGTAAACGTAAAAATTTCATCGCTTGTGGTATTAACATACAGTAATTATACTTGTTTCTATTTTTTTAATATTTATGAATGAAATTTTTCGAACGGATTCAGATCTTGGCTTTCTTTCTATCAGTGTGAGGCAAATCGACACTCTAAATAATAATTATTAATGAGTGATACTCATCATTTATAATTCATTGTTTAGCATATCATTCAATAATAATTGTGATTCAGAGTGTCAATTCATAATTCATTAATCCTAGTGATGAGCATCATTTATCATTCCTGGCCAAAGTTAATGCAATTTCGTGTACATACAGTGAAAACCTATTAACACACGACAAACTGTTAACACAAAAGAATGCTGTGATTTCGATTATCTCCTATATAGTGAACCCCTTTTAACATGATACGCTCGGGACTGGAATTTTTTTTCATGTTAAAGGCTCTTTATGTTAAACGATGTATATGTAAAATAGTATTGTACTCACTAAAATTCTATTTAATAAAGTATATACCATCATATTACACTTGATATTATGATACACTGGTTACATTTTAAATTACTATTTATTTACTCCAGCTCTAAAATACCCTATGACATATGTTGCTAGCATTTCCAAGTCAACTTCCTTTCACACGAGACACCAGACATTGTGTCTCTTAAAAAATTCAGAACTTTACCATTTTGTTATTCCAAGAAGCAAGATCTGTCATGTTAAGCGGTTTTTGTTCATATTAAAAGCAATGAAATTCATGGCTAAGAGTAAATAAGATGAATTATTAAAGAATACAAATCATAACTATTGCATGCCATGAATAAAATTAAAATTAGAGATGACGATTATTTAGGTACCGGGTATTTTCAATGAAGCCATCAATATATTTGTTTCTATTAGTCTATGTATTTTTTTCTGTAGGCATTTTGACTTCTCAGAAGATTACAGCTTAAAATCCTGTAAATTTGCTGAATTTTTAAGTGAATTCAAAGACGATATTTTTAGTTTGAACATCAACAATTGCTATTGGTTAAATGAAAATGTCATCAATCTAGTGATGGATTTGCCTAATTTAAAGCAACTTCACATGGTTGGATGCAAGTTCTTTGGAGCTATTAAGAATAAGAAAGTTCCTGTTAGCTTGAATGGATTCTCATTTACCTGGGATCCTCAATTCTCATCTCTGCCTCAGTATTACATGGCTCCGCTGTTTAACAATCTGAATATGCTGGTCATTGATTACGAAACTTTCAACCCTTTGCATTTTACTCAAATGTATGAGATTTTAATTCAATGTTCAGAACTGAAGTCACTGAAAATTGTCAGTAAATATATTGCCATACCGGTAACCGATTCTGAATCTGAAGCAGATGAAAGGCTTGCCAATTTACACTGTTAGAGTTGTATTTGTTTGTTGTTAAATACTAAATTTCACTCTTACGTTTATTAATATTATTTACATAATGTTTTAGTGAATATACTTTGCCCTAAGCTGGATAAATTTCACTTTGAGCCTTCTTATTATGATTGGAATTTTCAAAAATATTTGTGTGATTTCCTGAAAAACAAGAAGTTAAAACAATTGTATCTATATCAGTATGCGTTTCGTATGCTTGGTAAATATATTTTACAATACATTTAAATTGAACTTCATTTATTTTGACCGATTTTTTATTTGTAGAATTACAGGAAAATCAGACTATACAGCTACTTGCTAGCATTTCAGCTGAAGATTTTACCGATGTTTACTTGGATCATAACACCCCGTAATTCTGAAGCTAAAGCTAAAAATAGTTGTGCTAAAACAGCATTGCCAGCCTAATAATAAAAGCAAATTTAATTTTAGTGCCAGTTTTGGAGAAATAGTAATCAAGTCATGCCCATTGATATTTAAAAATCGAAGGTTTCCAAAATGTACAAAAGTCTCTATGAAAAATCTACAGTTTGAATCGTTCATAGAAACAGCGGATGCTATAACTTACTCATGTCCAGGTCTTCAATATTTGAACTTTAACCACTCGAACTTTTTCTTGGAAGAGGTACAGTACAGTATATGGCGAAATCTTTAAATTCAGTGGTTACATGCTTAAGAACATTCATTGCTTTATGATGCCAAACTTGTCGTTTTAGATTTCATTTGTAATGGCTTTCGTAGTTTAGCTGTTTTAAAATTAATATCTTATTTTCATTGCAGCTTTTAAATGCAGTGCCAATATTTGCCAGCTTTTACAGGGATCAACTAGTTCATTTGGATTTAATAGTCGATGTGGAATTGGATTGCCGTGTCAAAGCTAAAACTTTAATGAAATGCATTGCGAAATTTAAGCAGCTGAAAACATTGCATTTGTCTGGCTGTTTTCTTCCATTCTTTGAGAATGGAAACAGAAATTTGCCTGTTCTGATGGTTCCCTTGAACCCAGTCCTGCGCTTTGGTTGTATATTATTAGCCATTGATGGCCTAGTAAAATGCTTGCTCAGAGAAAAGTTGGCCCAGTAAAAAGTAGCATAGATTACCCAGTAAAAAGTAGCGATGTCGCATATTTATGCTACATAGTAAGAATATGTTAATTCAGCAGTTGTTTAGTAACTTGTTCATCTTTTATGATAAATGAAATGTTTGTAACTTATCATTTCTGGGTAACAGAGGTCATCCTAAGTTGCATTACCAGGAAAAGGTGATATGTACATATCCAATGCACTAACCCTATGTTTTTGCATATATTGTTAACTGGATATGAATTTATTAAGATCAGCACATCTTATTATTGTCAATTTATTGAGAATTAGTCAGATGCTAATTCTAATTCATTGCGATTGTAATACTTCAGCAGGAGTAATAGTCTAAATTGTATTTTACATGTGCCGTAACTTGCGTACATGTTAATGTGTATTTGAATGGGCTTTTTGCTTCTCACTTGCTCTTATGTTTTAGTAAAGACCTGTATTCTAAGAAGAAAATTAAGTATTTATTCAAGTTTAAAATGATGCTATTAGATATTTGCACATGGCAAATTAGTTAGTGTTAAGTTTAATAAGTTATTACTATGAATTTTGATTAGATTATAGCTGCAAGTCAACTGCAATGACATTACATGTTAAATTCAGTAATAGATTAGATAGATTTAATTATAAGTTGAAAACTCTTGCTGAAGTGTTTTCTGCATGTTACTTATTGTTTAAGATAGACTCTAGAGCATTAGCCTAGCTAACTAATGTTGAGAATCTAAGTGATTAAATACAGTGAATCATTGAAACTGCAGGAATAACACAATAGTTATGGTTTGATAGCTGGAGTGGTTCAGCAACCAGAATATTGAGTATCATTTTCAAATATGACTAGCTGGTTTTTAAAAGTGCATCTTATACCATCTATCATAAAATTAAATTTGAGTGCACACAACAGTTCCTGTGTAACTTAAAAATGCAGAAATGTAGAGCATTTCTGCATTTTTAAGTTGTATGCTGCAATCACACTTCAATTATTCAACTGTTTTTTTTGTTTCATCAAAAAATGGATAAAAATCTGTGTACACAATGGTAAACATCCACCAGACTAGACTTCACGTGGTGCAGGTCAAGGTAATAATGGCTAAAAGGCAGTTTTGGATTTATTGTTCAAATGTCTGGTGCCAGGTAGTTAGTTTAACTATTTAAAATATAATTACTTTAAAAAACTAAACATCTAAAGTAATTCAATGGATCCATACAGTAATGGATAGTTGACAGACATGCATTACTGTTATGGTGCTGATCATGGAAATGCAAGTTCTGCACATTGATTGTGCAGAGTATTTCCCTAACAGACTGTTGCCAAAAAGTGAAACATTTCAGAATGTACACCAAAAACTATGAAAGTGGAAGAGTGAGACATAGCCAGCATGAAACAGGCTGAACAGAAAACATAACAGCAGACTTGGAAGAAGACATAATGAATACTGCCAATGACAATCTGAGTAATAGTGCCAGAGCTATTGCCCATCAATTGGATGTTAGTAAGAGTACAGTGTGGTGCATTTTACATGAGGATCATCTTCATCTCTTTACAGAAGGTACAATCACTAAACCATGAGGATTATCCTAGACATCTGTAATTTGCTCAATAGTTTATTCAACAATCTACCACCCAGTCAAACCTGCCTGCTAATATCCTCTTCACTGATGAAGCCACATTCATAAGAGAAGGTATTGTTAATTGTGACAATGCTCATTTTTGGTGTCATGAGAATCTTCACAGTGTACAACTAAAATCTTTCCAACAGCTGTTAATGTAAATGTTTGTGTGATCATTTACAATGATTGTGATTGGGCCATACTTGCTACCACATTGATTGACAGGATGTATTTATGCATTTTATTTTACAAAACTAGCTGTCAGAACTTTTGGACAACATTCCACTTGCAGTTTGCAGACAGATGTGACCTCCTCTGCCAATATAGTGGTCCCCACTATTGGGAACCACTAGATTGGTAGAGGAGGACCCATTGCTTGGCCCCCATAATTACCTGATTTGGCACCAATTGATTATTTTTGGTGGGGACACATCAAAACTTAAATATATGCAACTTCTGTTGACTGTTGAGGATCTTGTGGCCAGATGTGCAGTAGCTGCTGGAGATGTACAGGAAATGGCAGGGGTCTTTGATAGTTAGACAACTGCATAGGTGTTGTGCAGCATGCATAATTGCAAATGGTAACCATTTTGAACATTTACTATAAAAAGTGCATTAAAATTGACGTTCTACCAAAAACATATTTTGCTTGCCATTTGTTAACAGTTGAATTGAGACCTTATATTCCAATGGGAAAAAATTAAGTTTAGGACCCTCTAAAATATGTTTTTTTTTTCTTCCAAGTTCTGGGACACTGTATATGTTGATTCTCAGTGGAGGACCATTCCTTTTTTCAATTCCATGCAAACACAAAGGTAAGTACACAACAGGATTTAACCATGCATGCATTAAATTGCAGTGTACAAAGGGTCTTAATGATTTCTCTTAGTTAGACTAACTATAATAAAATACTGATAAGAACTTATGACAATGAAATATTTATATATTTTTGTAATATGCTAGACTGTGAACATGTCAACTTTAGGTTGATGGGTGACTACTGTATGTCACACTAATGTTTTGCTAGAAGCTGGTCTACAAGCTGTAGTTTTAAAGCTAAGAATTGTATGAGAAAGCCCAAATATAAAGATTTGGAAACTGCCTTGTTTGGTTTAAACAAGTCAGGTATCAAGAAGTTTCCATATCAGAATTTTAATGATGAAAAGAGCCAACACATTTGCATTACAACTGGGTATTACATTAGTTACAAGTGCAGGCTGGTTGGATCATTTCCAGAAACATTTTAACTCAAAGTCAGACACACAGCCTGCTTAGGTCCAATAGTTGAGATATTTTTACAAGAGGTTAGCACAAAGTTAGGCATACAGGCTTGGCAGTCCCAGTGGTTGCTGGCTTTGAGCATTTACAACTTATTTTTTCATTACTGGAGTAGTGTTTGATAATTTATAGTCAGTATGTTATCCTATCGAATGAGAGACTTTTAATTACATTATTATGCTCTACTAAAGTGGTGTTTACAATTGCAGTCTGTAGTCCTTAGGGTTACTGCTCAGTGGTTAGACTTGTGCCCAGTAGGTCCACTATATGCCAATACAATGTGAACTCACTAGTTAATTGTTTATATATTAAAAAGTTTGGTCAAAACTTTTAAAATGGTGATTGCCAGTAAAGACATCTTTCAGGTTGTATAACTAATAAAGTGTTGGTGTGACCACACCAACTTGAGTACACTTAGGAAGGTGGCCAAGAGTCCTGACTACCAGTCTGAAACTACAGGTCTTCAACCACTATACTTCATTAAATTATCTACTTTGTGCTTTGTTGATTTTTTCTCTGAAAGAGGCTCGTAGAGTTTACTAAAATTTGCTGTTAACTTAATTATTTTGATTTATGCTTTTAACCCCTATTTGCACTAAACCTCCAATGACACTTTGTTATTAAAAAACTCAACAAATAGTTTAACCTACTACTAACAAAACCTATTCATAGAGTGGCTACACTACATTGGTAATGTACAATACTACAGTATTGACTAGTGTTTATTGTTATTGATTTTTAACTATTGTAATTCTGTAATTATTTTTTATGTTTTTTAATCTGTGGGCACAAAAAATGGGGTTATGGGGCATCCAAGCATTTCCCTGCACTTTTTACTTTCAGTTGTGCAAAATTCATATTTTTCATTCATAATATCATCTCAAATTTGTAGTGACTGTTCAAAATCATAGTTCCATTTCCCAACCATTTCCAATCACTGGATGAGTCGGGAAGGAATTGATGAAAAAACCCATTATCCATTCCATGTGCTGGCCATTGGTCCGGATTCAAACTTGCAATCTCCTGACTCCCAGTCCACACTTTACCAACTGGGCTATTTTACCTTTAATAAGTTACAGAACAAAGTTTATGGACCAAAAGAATCTGTGTGATGTACAAACTACCAACAACTTTTACACTTTGTCAGGCGCATCAAATCTTTTTCAAGTTTGGGCATGTTTAGTCAAATTGATACTTTTTTAAACATTAATTAAAAATTAATTGTACAATTTTGTGTAAGAAAATCTGATTAAAACAAATAATTCAAGTAAGGTTTCTATACTGACAAATAAAACAAATACAGTGGATTCTTGTTAACACGAAGGCCGGTAGCATGAATTTCTCGTTAACACAAAGCAACATTGTGGTCTCGAACTACAGTATAGGCTTTCCCGTACATTTTTTGTTCGTTAACACAAAGTAAAACCCCATTAACACAAACTGATTTTGCTTCTCCAAATGAAAAATTTTATATATTGTCGACAAAAATGTAGAACAAAATCGAAATTTTGTTAAGTTTTAATGTTTTTATAAAAACAATACAAATTCAATGTATTTTTTGTTTGTTTTTATAAAAACAAATACAAATTCAATGTATTTTTTGTTTGTTTTTATAAAAACAAATACAAATTCAATGTATTTTTTGTTTAAATTGCATTGTTTTTGCTGGGATGCATATATGCATATGAATGCAAAAAATCCATAATATTTTGAAATGTCTATTTTGTATCGATTATGATGTAGATAATGACTCAAATATAATGTAAATCGCGAGTCTAAATATCATGTACTCTAAAAAGTGTCAGCTTGACCAATATATATTAGATTTTGCATGTGTTTGTTGGCACAAGACCCCGTTAACACGAAGAAAAATCTTGGTCCCATCAACTTCATGTTAACGAGAATCCACTGTAGTAGTTTAAAATAAATGACTAAAAACCTTACAAAATGGTATATTTTTCTCACCTTTTTTTGACATCACAACACAGTCTACACATGGTACTCGTTTTGCATTTCATGATCGAAATTACGATTACTTAAAAAAGTATGCATCGATAACACTGTACTTGTAATCATAGAATGTAGAGGAGACTAAAAAATAAGACTACTGAAAAGTTGGGGTAGTTAACTTTTGTGTTTCAAAAGTTATACACAGAAAAGTGGATATCAATTTATAGGAGCGCCCAATGAAAAGCTAAAACAGCTGGTCTTTATTCATTCCCGAACTTGAATCAAACTATTAATTTATGCTTTGACAATTTTGTTATACAGTCATCTTGAAAGTATATACACCTAAACCCGCTTATAGTGAAGTGGCAAGGGACCAGTCAAAACACTTCACTATAACCATAATTCACTATAAGCGGAATTGCGTAAAAAAACTAAACTACATTTTACATTCATATTACATGTTTAAAGTCATATTCAACGACTTATTACTTTATAAACACATAATTTAATAACAATGTTTACTAAAATTTATTTCAACTTATATTACAACTTTAATTAAAAAGTCTGTAATTGTTGATTCCCTGAAGACTTTAAAATAAGAAAGGAGTCCAGTTCTGACAAAGCTTTAAAAACATTAGCTGATACATTTGGTTTAGTTTCAATAAATTTTGTGAGAGTTTCAATGGCTTTCACTGCATCAATTCTTGTTGGTGCCTTACTTTCAACCGTTTCTAACAATTCTACTTCATTATCTTTACTGTCTATTTCCATTGTTACATCTTTCACACTTTCTAGAATGTTTGCATCAGTTAACTCTTCAGATGTAAACACATAATTGTCTACAGCAATGTAGTCTTCAAGTGTGACATCTGGAGGCAACCCAATTACATTGTTAAGCACATTCCAATTTTTAACAATTACTTCACTGTAATTAATTTCTTGTTCTTCAATGAATACATCATCTTTTTTAAGACTAGCTTTTTTAAAACAATTTGCAATAATAGATGGCTTCACTTGTTCCCATGCTGAATGAAGGTAGTTAACTGCATCTTTCAAATCCATTTTTAGCCACTTAGACTGTGACTCTAGTTCATCAAGCTTTCTACCAATAACTCTTTTTTTGTAGTACACTTTCAATGTACTGATGATTCCTTGGTCTAATGGTTGCAGTTTGCTAGTTGTGTTTTTTGGAAAAAATTTAATGTTGACAAAAACCAGTTTAATATTCAGATTATGAGCACTGAAGTTGTCCAGGAATAGTAAAATTTTTCAATTTTCATTTTACTTTCAAGATCAAGGAGCCACTTTAAAACAATTTGAGAGTTCATCCAAGCATTTTATGAGTTGCTGTACTCACATGGCAGGGATTTAGTGTGTTTGAAACATCTTGGAAATTTTGATTTTCCTATTACAAGGGGTTTTAACTTTTCACTGCCATCCATATTTGCAGCCATAAGCACTGTTATTCTTTCCTTTGACTTTTTTCCTCTTCTGCATGTTTCACCTTTAAATGCAAGAGTTTTATCTGGTAAAAGTCTATAAAATAAGCCAGTTTCATCAGCATTAAATATGTCTTGTTTATTATAACCCTCAATGAGACTGAAAAGAATTGGCTGCCATGATTCAACTATTTTTTCATCAACAGATTGACTTTCTCCACCAACAATATGCCAGGAAATGTTGTATCTTTTTTTCAATCTGTCTAACCAGCCATTACTAGCTTGAAAATTTTGAATTCCTAGTGCATCTAAAAATGTGTAGGAATCCTCTTTAGACAAAAATTGTAATTTTACACATTTGCTTAAGCATTATTTTATCACTTAAAAACAATTGAGTCTTGTACCTGCATATTCCTTTGCTTTTTCCTATAAAATTGGTCCAGAAATTCGATTATTTATTTTCTTTTATCATTTTAGTTGCTGATATACTCAGCAGAAAGTTTGCCTCTATTCTTCAAAATTGCTGAAATGGTTGAAGCTGCAATTCCATATTTCTTTGCTAAGTTCACTTGTTTCACTCCACTATCCACTTTTAAAATTTCAATTTTTTGATTTACACTCAGTGCATTTCTTATAGGTGTCATAATTTTTGTTGAAAATTGTTTAGAAGAGATGAAAATTTACTTGAATTTTTTACTTCAGATAACTTCAATGTAAAATTTAATGTAGAAAAAACTAAACTAAAAACTGCATGTAAACTATAGCCACAAAATATTTCTTTGTTTTTTACTCAAAACATGTGCAGTCTTCAAAGTCAAATTACTATAAAGACCTTTTACAACTTCAGGTTAAATTATTTTGTATTTAAAGCTGAAATTGCATTCCCTAAGTGATAATGTATGTCAGACTTTGTACTTTTGAATTTGAAAGCCAGGAAAATCCTAATCCTCCAATTGTTATTTGGGAATTCTATTATCTGGGAATTGTTTTTAGGCATTTTCAAAAACTGGTAAAGCTGAAAAACCAGACTGTCTTGAATTTTCACTTTGACATCAACTACATCCAAGGCAAGTTCAACGTCATGGCGGATGCCTTGTCTCGGTTTCCGGCTGAACTGGTGCTCTCCCCATCTCCCTCTTGTGCGTTGGGGAGTGCTAAAGAAACTCGGCCAGCAGTTAGCTTGTTCGCGCATTTTAAACCCTACGAAATCCGCCGCCAGCAGATGGAAGACCATGCATGAGGTCACCTCATTTGGGATTTGGAACAGGCAACTCCGTCCACCCACGCATCAAATTCCGGCTACCACATGAAGGATAGTGTGCTACACTATTCAGGTGTCAACGCACTACACCCTGAAATGATGGTAGTTCCCACTTTATTGCAGCAACTCATCCTGCAGCATTACCACAATCTGTCTCCTAGTGGCCACTATGGGGTTGAGAAAACCTTGGAGCAGATCCGATGATCGTTTTTCTGGACAACACTCCGGAAGGACGTTGAGGACTACATAAAATCCTGTGAAGACTGTCAAAAATATAAACCTTTCAATCGGCATCCAACAGGCTATTTGGATGCTTTCCCGATTGCCAACCGATGGGAAACACTGTCCATCAACGTCGTCGGTCCACTCCCTAAATCAGGAAGGCACTATTTTATCTTCTCCGTAGAAGATATTGCGACTTGCTGGGTGGAATTCTTTGCAGTCCCCAATAGCGAAGCAGCTACCCTGGCAACTATTTTGGTCAATGAGGTTTTTTTGTGGTATGGCCTTCCCAGAAACCTTCTCTCAGACAATGGAGTGCAGTTCCTGTCCAACATAATGAAAGAAGTCTGTGCATTACTCAAACCACAGCCTCGTATAATCCACAGGCAAACCACATAGAGAGAATACACAGGGACCTCAAAATTAGATTAGCAATAGCTGTGGGAAATAATCATCGAGATTGGGCTAATGTGTTGCCACACGCTATTAAAACACGCTATCCGGATGCAAGTGAATTCCACTACGGGGTTTTTGCTGGCTTTCCTGATGTTTGGATGACACTTAAGACCAATCGCCAAGGTCTTGTTCAATTTTGCGTTACCGCTGATAGAGGCAGGTCCCCCAGCTGTTTCCGAGCTCTTTAAGGAGTTAGCAGATGGATTAGTTTTCATTGCTAAAAAAGGATTTATTTTTATTCATACAATTATTCTAGGTCAGTACAGTACAATAGTTTAAATGCCCCAAAATTTTAAAATGTATAGGATTGCTGTTTCAAAAATAACTATGTAAATCTCATATAATTCTCAAGTAAATCTCATGTAAATCTTAAAATTTCACTATAACCAAGAAGATTTACTCAAAAAATAGTCAAATGTTCTTCACTATAACCGAAATTTTACTATAGAGAGGTTCACTATAAATGGAAAAAGTTAACATGTGATTCAATAGCTGACCAACCAAGACCTTAAGAAAACTTCACTATAACCAAAAATTCACTATAACCAGTATTCACTATAAGCGGGTTTAGGTGTATTAACAAATCTACAATTAAACTAAATCAAATAGCAAGGTTGATCTTGAACTGATTCTCTGGTCCGATGTCAGCTCCTTATACCAATGGTTGTTCTGTGTCATTATTGCTACAAATTTAGTGTTTCTAGAAAAACAGTAATTAAAGATCAATATTTCACTTTAAACTGATATGAGGAATAAAGTTCAATTGTAAAAATGTCATTTTCAATTCAACACTCCCCACCAGATTCAGCTTCCTGCCAAGCCATTAACGTAATTGGCTTCTTAATAATTATGAGTTGATCTTGAGTTTTTATCAGGGTGACCCTGATGGCCCCATCCCAGCCTATTATGGGCTGAATTACTTTTGCTAGAGTCCAATTTTTTGAAATTGGTGTATTTTCTAAAAGGATGACAAGGGTGCCTTGTTTTAATGTCACTTCTGAGCTATCAGATGAAAAAATGTTGCTCTTCAATAAAAATATGTATTCTTTCTTTCTTTGAATTATATAGTGGGATATCAGTTGGCACTGTACTTTCACATTCATTTTTAGATGTCTTGTTGTCCCTTGTTCATTTGGAAGTCTCGGGGTAAGGTGCTGAGGAGTTTTTCTATTAACAGTTTTGATGGTGTGAAAAAACCCAGATTTCTGAGTTGTTGGCGGGTAGCATAAGTGGCCAGTCATTTAAGACTCCTTTAACTTCTATTAATGTCATCATTTCAGTGAATGTCAGGTGAGTTTTTCCCATGACCTTCACCAAAGTTCTTTTAACCACCCTTTCCCAGAAACCCTCCTGCAAGATGGCTTTTGGCATGTTACAGTCCCATTCAATTTAATTCTTGACTAGATAAGCTTGTAGATCGACTATCTTCGCTTTAACCTACAAATGGCTTAAGTCACAATGTATTTTACTAAAGGTAGAACCTCCATCTGAGAAATATTTGTAAATAATGCGAAGGGCCTGCATGGTCAATGCCTGTTGCAGCAAATGGAATTGTCAAATTAATTCTTTCACTAGGCAACATTGAATCTTTTTGACAAATTAACTTAATATTATATTTATGACAGATGTAGCAGCTTTTTAATGCTTTCTTCACTGTTCTTCTGAAATTAACAATCCAGTATTTTTCTTGAAGGTAGGTTTGTACCAAACCTTTGCCACCATGCAATGTTTTTAAGTGTGCTGCAATTATTATCTTGGTTGTAATTGGATCACCTGGTATTATAATTATGATCTGGTAATATAATTGGATGTCTTACATAAGCATCAATTTCTGCTAACTGGATCCAACCTGTTACTCTTAATACTTGGTTTTCTGTTTCATAAAATGAATTTAAACTTTTCAATTTAGACTGCCAGTCGAGATGCTTTCCCAGTTTTAAAATTTTTATTTCGTCTTTGTAATGCATGTTTTGTAATGTTCTGGTCATGAGGTTCTCTGCCTCAACAAGTTCGGTGACTTTAATTTTTGGCTCATTCTTTTTTAGAGAAAGTTACAACAAATTTTAATGAACTTTAAAACCAAAGTTAATACCCTTAGACTTTTTTAAACAATTCATATTTATCAATTATTGTCAAGATAAGTGGTAATTTTTTCTTGACCATTTGCACTGCATTTAGTTCAACGGAGGTGGTTGTTGGTAAATGCTTATCAATTTTGTGCTCCTGAAAGATTGTAGTATTTTATGGTATCGTTTATGGCTAACTGGCTTCATTTTCTAGCAGCCATCTTGGCTCTTTTAATTATTAAAATACAAAATCTTTCTGCTTAATAGAATTCCTTCTTGTGTCCAGGTCAGCTGGTTTAAACTGCCCTTGGCAGTGTCACCATTTCTCTTTGGTACTTTTTTAACAATTTCCCTGACTCGGTGGTTCACAAATGATTTCTTTTTTAAATTGGAATTAAACAGACAGTATAATGTGACAAGTGAATTTGTCCATAGCACAATTTCTCCTTCATAAGAAAAAGATTTGAAAAAGAATGCTAAATGAGATGCAATTAACATTGCTAACAGTTAAAGATCCGGTATCATTAGCTGTTTAATTGGGTCTACACGGAATTTGGCTATTATAAAAGAAAGACTAATGGCTTCTTGTTCTTGAGAGCATAAATATGCGATGGCAACATATGCATTTTGACTCATGTTGCCAAAAATGTGAATTTAAGTCATTGTTAAGATTGAAAATAATTTTCATTCTATTTCCACTATTTGATGTTTTTAAATGTCTATAATCCAGTTTGTTCACATGTATGGCATTAGTATTGCAGGGCTGCTTGTTAAACCAAAGGATAGTCATTTGAACTGCTAAATGGTTGGGTTTAAATCACCTGCTATCCACAAAAATCTGAGATATTGGCATTCTCCTCATGAATCATGATTTGGAGGAATGCAAAAATCTGCAAAAATTTGTCGACCCCACAAGAAGATCTGTTAAAATCATTCTGACCTTTGTATTGCACACTTCATTTATAACTACCCTGTGGGGCATAAAGTAGCTGACTACTTTTTGCTGATCTTGAACTGATGCTCTGGTTTGATGTCAGCTCCTTATACCCATGGTCGTTCCATGTCGTTATCATAACAAATTTAGTGTTTCTAGAAAAATGGAAATTAAAGATCAAATTTCACTTCAAATTAATATGACCAAGGAATAAAGTTCCATTGTAAAAATATGTCATTTTAAATTCAACAATGTGTACCCATAAGAAAAAGTTGAGACAAGACAAATCTGTAAATTGAGGGAGCCAAAGCACAGGCTCTATTTTGTCAATCCATTGGGCCCCAAAGGTAGTATATAGATAATGTTGCACATCACTGCTTAAATGGACAGGGGCCCCATCATGCTGGAACCACATATCATTACAAATGGCTAAAGCAGCCACTTTCAAAAGTTAGGGCAACTGCTCCTCCAAAAAAATGTGAAAAGCTTTGTCACTCAGGCATTGAGGAAACAGATATGATTTAATCAGAAAATCATTTTAAATGCCTGCTCAAACATTCACAGAACATTGTTGATGTGCCCTTCGCATTACACCATTCAGATTCTCTTGGACCCATAAACGGTTCCGGCAATTGTTTTACAGTAAAGTTTGGATTCTCAGTTTTTTGATATTAAGTCTTATTTTAGACCCCTCTAACACCAGTATTAGTAATGATTACGACTTTATGAACACTGCAAAAAAAAATTATATTGCGTAAACTGCTATTTCACTAATTAGACATTAACAAAAGTTTAATTACAAAAGAATTGGACCAAAATTCATTGAGTTATTTAATACCAAAGCTGCTTTCAAAGAGTTCATCAGACTTACAGTATGTTGTAACGAGACATTTTAAGCAAAACAATGTCAATTGTAGGCAAAGTGACGTGATGAGGGTTGACCAGGTCATCTCACTAAATGTATTTATTTTCTTTACAAATGTCTTTGCTGTAGTTTCCTGAAAAGGCAGAAACAAATACTCCACAACTAAAAACTCATTTTAAAAATGAATTGTTTTTATTCGTCGTGTCAAGTTTGATT
>JAAFCF010005748.1:1371357-1388937 GCA_013389785.1 Helicorthomorpha holstii
AATCAAACTTGACACGACGAATAAAAACAATTCATTTTTAAAATGAGGTTTTAGTTGTGGAGTATTTGTTTCTGCCTTTTCAGGAAATTACAGCAAAGACATTTGTAAAGAAAATAAATACATTTAGTGAGATGACCTGGTCAACCCTCATCACGTCACTTTGCCTACAATTGACATTGTTTTGCTTAAAATGTCTCGTTACAACATACTGTAAGTCTGATGAACTCTTTGAAAGCAACTTTGGTATTAAATAACTCAATTAATTTTGGTCCAATTCTTTTGTAATTAAACTTTTGTTAAAGTCTAATTAGTGAAATTGAACACCAACAATGTTCTGTGAATGTTTGAGCAGGCATTTAAGATGATTTTCTGATTAAATCATATCTGTTTCCTCAATGCCTGAGTGACAAAGCTTTTCACATTTTTTTGGAGGAGCAGTTGCCCTAACTTTTGAAAGTGGCTGCTTTAGCCATTTGTATTGATATGTGGTTCCAGCATGATGGGGCCCCTGTCCATTTAAGCAGGGATGTGCAACATTATCTGTATATTACGTTTGGGAACCCAATGGATTGACAAAATAGAGCCTGTGCTTTGGCTCCCTCAATTTACAGATTTGTCTTGTCTCAACTTTTTCTTATGGGTACACATTGTTGAATTTAAAATGACATATTTTTACAATGGAACTTTATTCCTTGGTCATATTAATTTGAAGTGAAATTTGATCTTTAATTTCCATTTTTCTAGAAACACTAAATTTGTTGTGATAACGACATGGAACGACCATGGGTATAAGGAGCTGACATCGAACCAGAGCATCAGTTCAAGATCAGCAAAAAGAAGTTGGCTACTTTATACCCCACAGGGTAGTTATAAATGAAGTGTGCAATACAAAGGTCAGAATGATTTTAACAGATCTTCTTGTGGGGTCGACAAATTTTTGCAGATTTTTGCATTTCTCCAAATCACGATTCATGAGGAGAATGCCAATATCTCAGATTTTTGTGGATAGCATGTGATTTAAACCCAACCATTTAGCAGTTCAAATGACTACCCTTTGGTTTAACAAGCAGCCCTGCAATACTAATGCCATACATGTGAACAAACTAGATTACAGACATTTAAAAACATCAAATAGTAATAGAATGAAAATTATTTTCAATCTCAACAATGACTTAAATTCACATTTTTGGTAACATGAGTAAAAATGCATATGTTGCCATAGCATATTTATGGTCTCAAAAACAAGAAGCCATTCGTCTTTTTTTTATAATAGCCAAATTCCGTGTAGACCCAATTAAACAGTTAATGATACCGGATCTTGAACTGTTAGCAACGTTAATTGCATCTCATTTAGCATTCTTTTAAAAAACTTTTTCTTATGAAGAAGAAATTGTGCTATGGATGAATTCACTTGTCACATTATACGGTCTGTTTAACTCCAATTTAAAATAGAAATCGTTTGTGAATCACCGAGTCAGGGAAATTTTAAAAAAAGTACCAAAGAGCAATGGTGACACTTCCAAGGGCAGTTTAAACCAGCTGACCTGGGCACAAGAAGGAATTCTATTAAGCAGAAAGACTTTGTATTTCAATAATTACAAGAGCCAAGATGGCTGCTAGAAAATGAAGCCAGTTAACCATAAATGATACCATAAAATACTACAATCTTTCAGGAGCTCAAAATTGATAAGCATTTACCAACAACCACCTCCATTGAACTAAATGCAGTGCAAATGGTCAAGAAAAAATTACCACTTATCTTGACAATAATTGATAAATATGAATTGTTTAAAAAAGGTCTAAGGGTATTAACTTTGGTTTGAAAGTTCATTAAAATTTGTTGTAACTTTCTCAGAAAGAGAATGAGCCAAAAATTAAAGTCACCGAACTTGTTGAGGCAGAGAACCTCATGATCAGAACATTACAAAACATGCATTACAAAGACGAAATAAAAATTTTAAAACTGAGAAAGCATCTTGACTGGCAGTCTAAATTGAAAAGTTTAAATTCATTTTATGAAACAGAAGACCAAGTATTAAGAGTGACAGGTTGGATCCGGTTAGCAGAAATTGATGCTTATGTAAAACATCCAATTATATTACCAGATCATAATTATAATACCAGATGATCCAATTACAACCAAGATAATAATTGCAGCACACTTAAAAACATTGCATGGTGGCAAAGGTTTGGTACAAACCTACCTTCAAGAAAAATACTGGATTGTTAATTTCAGAAGAACAGTGAAGAAAGCATTAAAAAGCTGCTAAGTCTGTCATCAATATAATATTAAGTTAATTTGACAAAAAGATTCAATCTTGACTAGTGAAAGAATTAATTTGACAATTCCATTTGCTGCAACAGGCATTGACCATGCAGGCCCTTTGCATTATTTGCAAATATTTCTCAGATGGAGGTTCTAGCTTTAGTAAAATACATTGTGACTTAAGCCATTTGTATATTAAAGCAAAGTTAACACGAAGTCGACGGGATATTTTCTTCGTGTTAACGGGGTTTTGTGCCAACGAACACATGCAAAATCTAATATATATTGGTCAAGCTGACACTTTTTAGAGTACATGATATTTAGACTCGTGATTTACATTATATTTGAGTCATTATCTACATCATAATCGATACAAAATAAACATTTCAAAATATTATGGATTTTTTGCATTCATATGCATATATGCATTCCAGCAAAAACAATGCAATTTAAATTTTTTTTTATAAAAACAAACAAAAAATACATTGAATTTGCATTTGTTTTTATAAAAACAAACAAAAAATACATTGAATTTGTATTTGTTTTTATAAAAACATTAAAACTTAACAAAATTTTGATTTTGTTCTACATTTTTGTCGACGATATATAAAATTTTTCATTTGGAAAAGCAAAATCAGTTTGTGTTAATAGGGTTTTACTTCGTGTTAACAAACAAAAAATTTATGGGAAAGCCTATACTGTCGTTTGGGACCACAATGTTGCTTTGTGTTAACGAGAAATTCATGCTACCGGCCTTCGTGTTAACAAGAATCCACTGTATTTGTTTTATTTGTCAGTATAGAAACATAACTAGTGTAGATCAAGTGTAGACTTACTTGAATTATTTGTTTTAATCAGATTTTCTTACACAAAATTGTACAATTAATTTTTAATTAATGTTTTAAAAAGGTATCAATTTGACTAAACATGCCCAAACTTGAAAAAGATTTGATGCGCCTGACAAAGAGTAAAAGTTGTTGGTAGTTTGTACATCACACAGATTCTTTTGGTCCATAAACTTTGTTCTGTAACTTATTAAAGGTAAAATAGCCCAGTTGGTAAAGTGTGGACTGGGAGTCAGGAGATTGCAAGTTTGAATCCGGACCAATGGCCAGCACATGGAATGGATAATGGGTTTTTTCATCAATTCCTTCCCGACTCATCCAGTGAATGGAAATGGTTGGGAAATGGAACTATGATTTTGAACAGTCACTACAAATTTGAGCTGATATTATGAATGAAAAATATGAATTTTGCACAACTGAAAGTAAAAAGTGCAGGAAAATGCTTGGATGCCCCATAACCCCATTTTTTGTGCCCACAGATTGAAAAACATAAAAAATAATTACAGAATTACAATAGTTAAAAATCAATAACAATAAACACTAGTCAATACTGTAGTATTGTACATTGCCAATGTAGTGTAGCCACTCTATGCATAGGTTTTGTTAGTAGTAGGTTAAACTATTTATTGAGTTTTTTAATAACAAAGTGTCATTGGAGGTTTAGTGCAAAAAAGGGTTAAAAGCATAAATCAAAATAATTAAGTTAACAGCAAATTTTAGTAAACTCTATGAGCCTCTTTCAGAGAAAAAATCAACAAAGCACAAAGTAGAAGATTTAATGAAGTATAGTGGTTGAAGACCTGTAGTTTCAGACTGGTAGTCAGGACTCTTGGCCACCTTCCTAAGTGTACTCAAGTTGGTGTGGTCACACCAACACTTTATTAGTTATACAGCCTGAAAGATGTCTTTACTGGCAATCACCATTTTAAAAGTTCTGACCAAACTTTTTAATATATAAACAATTAACTAGTGAGTTCACATTGTATTGGCATATAGTGGACCTACTGGGCACAAGTCTAACCACTGAGCAGTAACCCTAAGGACTACAAACTGCAATTGTAAACACCACTCTAGTAGAGCATAATAATGTAATTAAAAGTCTGTCATCAGATAGGATAACATACTGACTATAAATTATCAAACACTACTCCAGTAATGAAAATATAAGTTGTAAATGCTCAAAGCCAGCAACCACTGGGACTGCCAAGCCTGTATGCCTGACTTTGTGCTAACATCTTGTAAAAATATCTCAATCAGTAACTATTGGACCTAAGCAGGCTGTGTGTCTGACTTTGAGTTAAAATGTTTCTTGAAATGATCCAACCAGCCTGCACTTGTAACTAATGTAATACCCAGTTGTAATGCAAATGTGTTGGCTCTTTTCATCATTAAAGGTCTGATATGGAAATTTCTTGATACCTGACTTGTTTAAACCAAACAAGGCAGTTTCCAAATCTTTATATTTGGGCTTTCTCATACAATTCTTAGCTTTAAAATTACAGCTTGTAGATCAGCTTCTAGCAAAACATTAGTGTGACATACAGTAGTCACCCATCAACCTAAAGTTGACATGTTCACAGTCTAGCATATTACAAAAATATATAAATATTTCATTGGCATAAGTTCTTATCAGTATTTTATTATAGTTAGTCTAACTAAGAGAAATCATTAAGACCCTTTGTACACTGCAATTTAATGCATGCATGGTTAAATCCTGTTGTGTACTTACCTTTGTTTTTGCATGGAATTGAAAAAAGGAATGGTCCTCCACTGAGAATCAACATATACAGTGTCCCAGAACTTGGAAAAAAAACATATTTTAGAGGGTCCTAAACTTAACATTTTCCCATTGGAATATAAGGTCTCAATTCAAATGTTAACAAATGGCAAGCAAAATACGTTTTTGGTAGAAAGTCAATTTTAATGCACTTTTTATAGTAAATGTTCAAAATGGTTACCATTTGCAATTATGCATGCTGCACAACACCTATGCAGTTGTCTAACTATCAAAGACCCCTGCCATTTCCTGTACATCTCCAGCAGCTACTGCACATCTGGCCACAAGATCCTCAACAGTCAACAGAAGTTGCATATATTTAAGTTTTAATGTGTCCCTACCAAAAATAATCAATTGGTGCCAAATCAGGTAATTATGGTGGCCAAGCAATGCATCCTCCTCTACCAATCTAGTGGTTCCCAATGGTGGGGACCACTATATTGGCAGAGGAGGTCACATCTGTCTGCAAACTGCAAGTGGAATGTTGTCCAAATGTTCTGACAGCTAGTTTTGTAAAATAAAATGCATAAATACATCCTGTCAATCAATGTGGTATCAAGTATGGCCCAATCACAATCATTGTAAATGATCACACAAACATTTACATTAACAGCTGTTGGAAAGATTTTAGTTGTACACGGTGAAGATTCTCATGACACCAAAAATGAGCATTGTCAGAATTAACAATACCTTCTCTTATGAATGTGGCTTCATCAGTGAAGAGGATATTAGCAGGCAGGTTTGACTGGGTGGTAGATTGTTGAATAAACTATTGAGCAAATTACAGATGTCTAGGATAATCCTCATGGTTTAGTGATTGTACCTTCTGTAAAGAGATTAAGATGATCCTCATGTAAAATGCACCACACTGTACTCTTACTAACATCCAATTGATGGGCAATAGCTCTGGCACTAGTACTCAGATTGTCATTGGCAGTATTCATTATGTCTTCTTCCAAGTCTGCTGTTATGTTTTCTGTTCAGCCTGTTTCATGCTGGCTATGTCTCACTCTTCCACTTTCATAGTTTTTGGTGTACATTCTGAAATGTTTCACTTTTTGGCAACAGTCTGTTAGGGAAATACTCTGCACAATCAATGTGCAGAACTTGCATTTCCATGGTCAGCACCATAACAGTAATGCATGTCTGTCAACTATCCATTACTGTATGGATCCATTGAATTACTTTAGATGTTTAGTTTTTTAAAATAATTATATTTTAAATAGTTAAACTAACTACCTGGCACCAGACATTTGAACAATAAATCCAAAACTGCCTTTTAGCCATTATTACCTTGACCTGCACCATGTGAAGTCTAGTCTGGTGAATGTTTACCATTGTGTACACAGATTTTTTATCCATTTTTTGATGAAACAAAAAAAACAGTTGAACAATTGAAGTGTGATTGCAGCATACAACTTAAAAAGACAGAAATGCTCTACATTTCTGCATTTTTATGTTACACAGGAACTGTTGTGTGCACTCAAATTTAATTTTATGATAGATGGTATAAGATGCACTTTTAAAAACCAGCTAGTCATATTTGAAAATGATACTCAATATTCTGGTTGCTGAACCATGCCAGCTATCAAACCATAACTATTGTGTTATTCCTGCAGTTTCAATGATTCACTGTATTTAATCACTTAGATTCTCAACATTAGTTAGCAAGGCTAATGCTCTAGAGTCTATCTTAAACAATAAGTAACATGCAGAAAACACTTCAGCAAGAGTTTTCAACTTATAATTAAATCTATCTAATCTATTACTGAATTTAACATGTAATGTCATTGCAGTTGACTTGCAGCTATAATCTAATCAAAATTCATAGTAATAACTTATTAAACTTAATACTAACTAATTTGCCATGTGCAAATATCTAATAGCATCATTTTAAACTTGAATAAATACTCAATTTTCTTCTTAGAATACAGGTCTTTACTAAGACATAAGAGCAAGTGAGGAGCAAAAAGCCCATTCAAATACACATTAACATGTACGCAAGTTACGGCACATGTAAAATACAATTTAGACTATTACTCCTGCTGAAGTATTACAATCGCAATGAATTAGAATTAGCATCTGACTAATTCTCAATAAATTGACAATAATAAGATGTGCTGATCTTAATAAATTCATATCCAGTTAACAATATATGCAAAAACATAGGGATAGTGCATTGGATATGTACATATCACCTTTTCCTGGTAATGCAACTTAGGATGACCTCTGTTACCCAGAAATGATAAGTTACAAACATTTCATTAATCATAAAAGATGGACAAGTTACTAAACAATTAATAATTAATTAGTTTAATAGAAAAAAATTAATTTGGAAAAAATTTCTTTTGTTACATATGAGATAATGTAACTATTAAGCTAATGCAGTAGAGTAGCCAACATGCAAAAGTGAGTTATTGATCAAACTAAGTAAATAATAAAGTGAGAAATGATTGTAAGATCATTTCTGAAACCGAAAATTCTAATCTTTCCAAATAAGTAATCAGATTTAAAATCTGATTATTATTTCTATGCTTTCAATGACATCGACTGATCCGATTATTCACGTTTCTATAGACATAATGATAAATAGTGATAAAATCAATATTAATCGATATCTAGTATATCGATAATAGTGAATGACTACAATATATAGCATTGTAATGCAATTGGAATGTCAACTTACATTTAATTCCATCACTCCAGTTATTAGGGAAAGAAGCAATTGTCAGAAACAAATTTGATATTAGACATTTGCCACTGCAATTGCAATTGAGATTTGATAGTTATATTTTTCACCTTCAATAGTTAAAGAAGCAATGAGAATAAAATCTTTAGAAAAAATTGATTACATGCCATAAAGCTGATAAAATTAGTCTTTAAACATCATTAACCCTTATACCACCAAGTGTTTTTGTACCTTCATTTACTAGGGTGGGGTATCATAGATACCCCCACTAATAATTATAATTTTCATATTTGTTAATCATATTCTTATTTTTTATACTGTCTTCTACTCAAAACAACCTTAAGTTTTTCTTTACAATTTATATTTACTCTAATATTAAAGTTTAGATATTCATAATTTCAAAATGTAAAGAGGAATGTTTTGTAACAGGAGGAGCTTTGTAACCTTGAAACCGTTGCTTTGCATGTAATCAATAGGGAGAACATATTGTACATAACCTATCAAGTGGAGTATTTCAAATACCCCATGCCAATTTTTCTAAATAAAACTAAAATTATTCATTATTTTCTATAACATTTTTGTATTTGTTTTCTAAATTTAATAAAAGACAAATACCTAAATTTTCAGAAAAAATATTTATAATGAAATTTAAAGAAATCTACTGAAAAGTGAAGGTGGGGTATCACAGATACCCACTTGGTGGTAGAAGGGTTAAGGTTTTAAAACATCATTAAATTTTTAATAAAAAGTTCAAACAATCATGTACTGTACATTAAACTATTTCAAATGTTAATTTACATTATAATTTTTTTTATGTTTAATAGGTGGTGTGAAGTCCCTTATGTGGCAATTTTGACCCCATTTTATATTTTTACTCACAAAAGAAACAATTTCAAAACACAGTCTGCTCTTTTTCCACTTACAAGTTTGGACTAATTTCGAAACAAGTTTGGATGTGCAAATACTATTGTATTTGGGATGTACCATTTCTAGTAACATTAGTGTTAAAAATACTAAAAATGCAGCAATTCATCTGATAAAACATTTTGAAATGCTTAAATTGATAGTAAGATATACTTTCCAGGATGGGACTCTATAATTACAGACAACAGTAAACAATTGGCATTTCTATAAACAATATTTAAACAAAGGAACAGCAAAACTCAACATTTGAATTGAGAATAAGAATACTGTATTTAGTTTCACTATATCATTGACTTATAAAAACCAATTCTCCAATTTTCTAGTATACAACATTACAGTATGGTTTTTAAAAAAATATTTTTAAGCACTACTGTAAATTTTTGTGCATTTTTGAATCAGTTATTCACTAAATGCCCATATGCATCTGTACAATCAATATACTTTTACCCATAATTTTGACCCTTTTCTAAATTATTTCACAAAAGAAGTCTAAAGTCATCAACACAATCTGCACTGCATTTAGGACAGCTATATCTACTCAAATTGTAGAAAATTTGACTGTGACTTTAGTTGTCTCTTGTGACGTGTTTTGGCCAAATTTGCAAGACATATTTCAGTGCTAAAAACGTTGTAGACTCAGCACCCAGTAACTCATCTCAGTAAAAACTTTATATAGTGTGGTAATGGTGTTTCAATTAATGGAAAAATATATTTGTCAGAATGACAAACAACTGCTGTATTGCAATAATCAACTTTAATACACTGAAATGCAAGGTAATTCATTTCTTTAATGATACAAACATTCCAATTTCTCAGTTTTTTGATTCTAAATTGGTTATCCATGGTGGACTAATTTTGATACTTTTAATCCACATGACTGGTCATTTAAGTTCAATTGTGTCAATTTCATATTGTTAGTTATGCATTCACTATTTTATTTCTATTACATAACCAGAAATTAACTAAATTAGTTTTGATGGTGTGGCTATACTTAAGAGATGCACCTTAAATAATTCAGAAGTTGATAAGATTTAACATTAACAAAGTTATTATTAAAAACATCAAAAATTATAATTAACTGTATATTTTAAGTAATTGTTGTAAATTCAAACTAATTTTAAATGTTATTCTTCAAAATAAATCTTTTAAAATAAGCAGAGCAACTTTGGCCAATACAGGTATACAAATACAACACATTCATATGTATTGATTGCTACCAAAAATAGCATATCATCTCCCTAGATGCAAAACCTCATAACCCTCAAAATGTCAAAAATGCATTTTTTGTATAACATTGTTTAGTACATTGTAACACATTTGAAATAAAAGTTTATGACTTAATCTAGTTTAGTTTTTTTTATAAATGACATTTTTGACACCTTGTAATGAAAATCAAACTGAAATGCATGATTCAAAACCTTGTAAGCACCACATAATGAGCTTACTAAAATTTCTCAATTTTGGGATACAAGGTTTTTTTCCACAGCTTGGTTTACAAGGATTTATTTATGTATACAGTTGTAACAGAACAGTGTGATTACGTGGTATACAGGGTTCCCCTTTCTTGATCATTACTTCTTGTGTAAATGAAAGCGCTTGAAAAGTATTTGTTTTAAAAAGCTAATGTAATTATTTATCAACATGAATATTTAGGAAAATGAGATTAATACACTTGGTAAGTTTTCAAAATATGATTAATAATGAATGTCAAAGTGATAATGATAAGTTATTGAGAAAAAGTGATACTTGCAATGTAATGAATAATAACAGCAACATAATTTTTAGTTTTGATGCCACTCAAATAACAAATGGTAAGATTTTATATCTAAATTTTACCAATTTTATAACTAATTAATATCTAAAATTTGTAATTATTAGAATCTGTTAATTATATTTCTCTGGAACAAAATGTCATTGAAGAATCTACAGACAAATTGAAAGAATAGTTAGTTAATTTTATTAATATAAATTTGTTGTTTAAAATACAAAATTTATCCAAAGTTTTTGTATAAAGATGTTCCTATAATTGATGATGAAGTTACCAATTTGGACAATGTAACTAAAGCTATTTGTTTTTCTCTGGGGCAAAATGACATTGAAGAATCTACAGACAAATTGTCTGGTTAGTTAATTTTATAATTACAAATTTCTAACTTCAAATACAATATTTTTGTATAAAGATGTTCCTATAATTGATAATGAAGCAACCAATTTGGACAATGTAAGTGAAGATAAAGATGAGAATCCTGAAACTTCAACAATTATGCCAAAAAGGATGAATACAGTTTCTTCAAAGACATGTAATAAAAAAATTAAATTTGAAAAAAAGGATGAGGGGAGAAGAATACATTGGATTTAGAAGTGAAAATGAAAAAATTCTGAATAATACAATAAAGGAAGCCAGAAAATTAGTACTACCATGTCTCTCCAATATCTGTTTAAAAACAAAAACTTTAAATTGGGGAATAATAACTGAAAATGAAAGGCAGCAAATTTTTGACTTGTTTTGGAAAGAAATGAATTGGAGTGAACATAAAATTGACATTGTCAACCATGTGATGGTCCAAGAAGTCAAGAGAAAGTTTACAAAAACTGAAGACAGTAGACTAAGTAAAACACTAAAATATCACCTTTCTGTTGAAAACCAACATCTTCAAGTGTGTAAAAACTCATTTTTGAACACACTTTGCATGGGAGAGTTTGCAGTCCTTGATTGGGTCAGCAAAAGTCAGCATGGAATGAGCTTAAATTTGAAACAAAAAGATGATCAAACTAATGTAATCAGCAAAGAGAAAACATTTTTACAAAAGTTTTTAGAAAGGTTACCCAAATTGCCATTTCATTATGGGGATGCCTTGTCCACTAAACTTTATTTGGAAGACATTTATCGGAATAAAAAACAACTGTATGATCTGTACCTGAGAACTTGTGAAGAAAAAAACATCAATACTTTGTCACAATTTAGTTTTGACAAAGTATTTAAAGAGATGAATTTGTCCATTCACCCAATGAAATGAGATAAATGCAACACTTGTATGGGTTTTGAAGTAGGGCAAGTTTTACCTGAAGATTATGAAGAGCACATAAAACAAAAAGACAGAGCCAGAGAGGAAAAGAAGAATGACAAATCATCAGCTTTTACAACAATTTGCATGGATGTAGAGAGTGTTAAAATGTGCCCCTTTACAAATGCAAATGCATTTTATTTTAAACCAAATTAGCATGTCACAATTTTACTGTCTACAACATGAAAACAAGTCAATCAACATGTTTTTGGTTTAATGAAACTGATGCCAATTTAAGCTCATCTGTTTTTGCTTCCTGTCTTATTAAATATCTAAGTTCCATGTGTGCAAATGATAGAGGACCATTAATTATCTACAGTGGATGTTGCTACCAAAATAGAAACAAAGTGATGGCAAATGCTCTTCTTCAGTACAACATTTAAAACAAAATTGAAATTGTGCAGAAGTACTTAATATTCAGCCACACTCAAATGGAGTGTGTTAGTGTTCACAGCTGCATTGAGATTAGACTTAAAGGAGTTGAAATATATCCATCATCAGATTATATCCATGAAACTAAACAAGCAAGAAGTAATCCAAGTCAATTAGATGTTGTTACAATGCATTACAATGATTTTAAAAATTATAATGTGCCTGAATTTCAATGCTACAAATCAATCAGACCTGGAAAAATAAGCTTTAATGTAATCCTACATTTGAAATGTTTTTTAAATTATAATAATTATTATTTTTAAAGGTTGCTGGAGATCATTTGGTTACAGATATTTGAGCATTATTATACAAACCTCATGGGTATATCTACTACAAGCTACAGTTTGATGAAGATTGGGCACTGTTGCCACAAAGAAGAAAGGTAGTTAAAAACATCTCTTGGCCTCCACTATTTCAAAATAAACCACTATTGAAAAATTTCACCTGAAAAATTCCAATATCTTCAAGAATTAAAATTAGTTATTCCAATTGAATGTCATGGTTTTTATGATTCACTTGAGCATGATTAAAATATTAAAGTTTAAATACAAAATTGTTTAGCATTTGACAACACTGTCAATCTTTAACTTTGTTAATAATTAATGCTCTTAACCTTGTCAATTTACAACCTTGTTAAGTACAAAATTGTTCAGCTAAGAAACTGTAAAACTTGCATTCAAATCATTGTAAGCATCATAATTTCATTAAAAAAAATTGCAAATACTTGTAAGCAACATTTTATTTAATAATATTGACCTTTAATTGCTGCCATTATGTGCAGATAATGCTAAACAATGTTAAAAAGTTAGCCATATAAGCATTACCTAATTTTAGGCTTTAAAAATTAAAAATGTTTGGTTTTTTTTAATACTGAAAAGTTGTGTTTTTTATTTTACAAGGTTTTGCATCTAGGGAAATGATATGTAGGCTCAGTATATGCTGAATTAACATATTCTTACTATGTAGCATAAATATGCTACATCGCTACTTTTTACTGGGTAATCTATGCTACTTTTTACTGGGCAAACTTTTCTCTGAGCAAGCATTTTACTAGGCCATCAATGGGTAATAATATACAACCAAAGCGCAGGACTGGGTTCAGGGGAACCACCAGAACCCGCATTGCGCCGGCCCTGACCTTGATAACGAACAATTCACATAAAAACCTAAATTTTGCAGACTTCTCAAGCAACCTATAGTTAACTTTAAAAAATGATAACGAGAAACTGATGACAAAAATTTCATGACTGTTTAAATGAATAAAATTTTAAAAAATGGCTAGGAGTAAAGAGCAACACTGTATGTGCTATTGAAATGAAGCTAAAAACCTTTTCGTACATTTTTACAGTAAGGTACCTCATTAGTTGAATCCCAGGCAGCACAAAAATTGAAATCTATGTTAATTCTTAGTGGTCATATCTACCAGATAGAAATCTACATGGCTTCCACCAAGATTAACAGTAGATTTGGCAACTTTTACATTTTTTTACTTGCAGTGTATAAATCTACATGTTATACACCAATAATTCATGCAGATGTTTCTATTGAAACTCCCCTAATTTAATGGGAGATGCAACTGGTGGATATCTACTTAATATCTACGTAGATACAAACACCATTAAGTGTTCAGTAAATGGGGTGCACATATTTTGACCTTCATTTCATTGTATTTTAAAAAATAATGGTCTTTTTCCTTTACAAAACTAGAACCCCAACCATTGATTTGAACAACAAAGTTTTTAGCTGTTGACATTATAGAATGGTGAATACATTTAGTGTGTAGTAAACATTTGGTAAATTATTTTGGATTAATCATACTGTATTACAGTAATAGCAACATACAGTATAGTATTTGAAGCATAAGGTAAATAATTTAATTACATTTCAGTATTAACAACCATATTCCAATGTTAAACATGTATGAATGAGTTTGCATTTTATAATATAAAATTTCATGTATAGTACAGTTTTGAGAAATGACATACCAGTACTGTATGCAACCTAGAAGGCCTTGGAAATACAGTACTGTACTATGATAGTGTGTCCAATTTGCAAAAAATGTTGTTGTAGACTAATTTTTTGAAAATGCTTTATTTATAACTTTTTTCTCTTTTCATCTAGCACTACAATATTATTTATTGAAACTTTGTGCTTACTAGTTTTGTTATAGTTAAAACATATAAAATAAAATCGCTGCATGTTTGCTATAGTTGAAAGTGTATGTTTGTAACTATGTTGTTGTTGTTTAATAGTATTGTAGATTGTAATGACTGATGATTAACATTAAATATGTATTCTTATTGTTTATGTTTTGCTTTTGTATACAAGTGTTTTATATACAAGTGTTTTAATTTAAGTATTTAATTGTTTTTATTGTTTTGTGTGCAAGTTTTGATGTTTTATGTAAGCTGAAATCTGTGATTTGTCTATAAACAATAAATGAAATGTTGAAATTGTAAATAAAGTTTAAACCAATTCATTTGTGATTTGATTCAATTGACCAATTCATTTGCAGTAAAAATACACTAAATATCTACATACAATTCTCTGTAGATTCCACTAAATGTCTACAGACAATTCTACGTAGATTCCACTAAATGTCTACGTAGATTCAACTAACTTTCTACTTCAATTTCTACGTAGATTCAACTCACTTTCTACATAAAATTCAATGTAAAAAACAGTGTAATCTACTAAGAATCTACATAGAAATGGAGTTGCAAATCTCCGTAGAATCTACCTAATTTTACCAGACATTTACAGTATACGCACATTTCTTCGTGTTTCATCTACGTGGCATCTACGAGACTTGACACGTAGAATTCAAGTAGAATCTACAAGGTTGTGCTACTTGGGATTGTTCTTCTGAATAATGGATGAAATTTTCATATTTCACATACTGGTAATAAAGATCCACCCAAGTAACCAAATATCATCACTAAAATCTCAACTGGTAAATCGATGATTGTTCAATCCATCTTCAATCAGTTTCTTCAGATAGTTTTGTAATCAAACGTCAGATTAACTCTTCTAGGTTTCAAATCTCCCAAAGTTTGTGATTAACAAATCATCAACACTGCAGAAAATGCCACACACTCTGCATAGCCGTTTTGACATTGGATAGTTATGAATCACGTGACGTCCATAGTATGCGCAATATTGGCAAAAATAAATAAAAAGTGACACGGTTGTAAGCAGTTCGTTAAGAAATGTCATAGGGTTTTTCAAACCTTGCATATTAAATTGAAATGTACGGTAACAAAATTTCTAATTGACAATTCGTTTTCCAGTTGAGATTATACTATATTTGTATATTTGAATGATCATGCTTTTTGTCAAATATGGAGATTTAATCATATAATTGTGTGACACTTATTTTGCAATCAGGTAAGAAGAAACATTACAAATGTACTTACCAATTTATGGTTTTTTGTGTACATTTCGATTTCTCTGCAAATTGCAGTTTGAAACCATTTGGATTGTCTGATTTTTCTATCATTTAGTTCAATGTTTATTGAGTGTGCAAGTCTTGACTGAGGAATTCACTTGGTTTTTCATATGTACTGTATATTTAATGCACTTCATATACAAGTTTTGTTTCTTAGACTCGACGGTTACTGAAAATGAAATACTGTAGCTCAGTCTTAAGTAAGCATTCGTTGATTATGAAAATAAAACAAACGAACCATTTAACATAAAATTTTTAATTTCAGGGTAAGAAAAGTGAGAGCCCATTCACATATTTTGCACGTCTAAAACATTTACCACTGTAATATTGTAATTATTTGAAAGGAAATTGTATTAATACTTTCAGCTAATTACTTCATTTGAATCCGAACGTTGTTAAAGTCTATAACGATATATTCACTTAACACAAACGTAGAAGTCTCGTAAGACTCCAATTGAAATGAAAGATTACTCTAATACAACTCATCATAATACTAATTACTGAAATCTTCGATGATGAACTGCTCTCTGATTTGTTGAAGCCTTTAATTACGTATTGAAAATAATTTAATCAACTTTTAAATAAAATAATTATTGATAAATTAACTCACTCAGTCTGAATTGTATTTATTTCTCTCTTAGTCAAAGGACTCCACTCGAATCCAAAATATACAAGTTTAGGCAGCTATAATAACGTATAAGAACAAATTCAGATTCCGATGTTTCATAACAAAAAATAAACATAATTTCACTTTCTTTAAGAGCTGGATAAAGTCTACGATTTCGTCGTTATCGATTCTGATTTCATTTAAATAAATCTTTTCCAGGTTGTTGCAATTTTGTAGCTTTTCCATCAGCATTTGGTGAGCATAAAATTTGTAGTTATAATTAAATAAAAGTTTGAGACTGCAATTACAATAGTAAATTGATCGATTTCAGTTTCTTTTCTTAAGTAATAAACTATGCTCGCCTTAATTCCTTTAGCTCTGTTAAACCACTTAAATTATCCAGAAAGCTTTCTACACATTTCCTTTCTTCATCATCATCGTCCAAGTCATATTCAAAACTAATTTCCAACGTCTCCAAGTTTAGACAAGAACGCCGAAGAAGATCCATAAATTGTAAATCTTTTTCAGCAAAGCCTATTAGTATCAGTGTTAGAGTCAGTTTCTTTAATTTCTTCCATTGAGAGTAGTATGGTACAGAGTTCCTCCGGACCAATAGGAGAGCGTCAAAAAAGTTACCCAGCCAATAAGACGTTGTAAAAAAACGCAGCAACCAATGGCGTAAGGGAACCAAAAACAGGGCGCGGAAAGGGTGTGCTTATCTGGGACTTTTGTAGCCCCAGGGTAAAAAAGGTTGTGTTAATGTAACGTCGTGATGACGTTTATAGTAAAGAAGGCGTGTTTTAATGAATGAGAGAAGATTAAAATAAATTAAGTTGAAAACAAAAGTATAAATGCAAAAAAAAAGATAAAGAAGAATAAAATAGAAATGAAACAAAAAGAAATAAAAAATGGTAGTGAGTGTAAGAATGAAAAAATTAAAATAAAAACTAGATGAAGAAGGAATATAAAGAAATGAAAAGTAAAGTCAAAGTAATGAAAAGGAAGTGTAGGAATGAAAAAAATAAAAAAAAGAAAGTTTAGAATAAAACCAGAGTAAAAGAAAGAAATCAGAAAATATGAAAAAAGGACATCAACATGATGTTACATTAACACAATCAGGTTACCAAGGGGCTACAAAAGTCCCAGAGAAGTAAATGGGTTTTAGGAATGATGTTGAATAAAGCAAAATGTTGTAAAGAAGTCAGTAGCCAGTGGAAATGGTAAAGCAATGGCTTATGAGTCGTCTGTGTGGTAGCTGGCTATGGCGTATGAGTCGTCTGTGTGGTAGCTGGCTCTAAAATGTTTAAATCACGTCTGTAGCTGGCTAAAACGTTTAAAGCACGTTAGCAGGTGTAAAGCCTTAAAACATGTAGGAAAGCCAGAAGCCAGAAGATGTGCATAATAGAAATGAAAAGATGGAAGCCAGAAGCCAGTGAAAAATGGTGTATATAAGCACAGTGAAATGGATATGGACACTTATTCTTCTGTTGTGCTAAGAAAGAAAAACTTGTCTGTTGTGGAATCGAT
>JAAFCF010005748.1:1398718-1412961 GCA_013389785.1 Helicorthomorpha holstii
CTCATTTTAAAAATGAATTGTTTTTATTCGTCGTGTCAAGTTTGATTGAAACATGTCATTATAAGCAAAAACTCGAGCAATTATAAATTGACAATTAAATTGTTTTTATAAAATTTGCTAATGTCTTCGTATCAACGTTAATTATTAATAATAGCTGAATAATTTTTAGTAAACTTAAACCATTTCTCGCTAATTGTCATCTATATTATTTCAACTTTTTGAATTACATGTTGCAGTAATTTACAATAGGCAAAGTAGTATTCTATTCATTCTTTTTATATATGTATAACTTAGTTGTTTTGGTTGTTATTGCATTGTATGTGCGAATATAGACTTTCTCAGTCACTTGAATTCTACAGTATGGTAAATTGACTAACCGATTTTCAATATTAAAATGCCTTCTTAATATATCTACTGTATTTAACAAATGTTAGATGCATAATAATTTCTCTTGATTTCAAACTCCAATAAACTTACACACAAGTACAATCATTTCTCGTATGTAAACTTAACTTATGTTTAGGTATATACACAATTGTCTCAAATTCCATCAAATGCTGCCGTACAAAGTTTTTAATAAATAGGCGCGACGTGAGAAAAAGAGCAAGATAATTTCTTTACAATATAAGCGCAAAGACATTATATCAATAATTTAAGAGAATAAAACGAGTATAATAACGTCTTATAGATAAAATGGACGTAATTGAACAAGAGAGATCGAGAGAAATTTGAATAGGATGGAAGTTTTGATATTCTACAATTTCTGTAATAGGCATTAAGTTTTAAACTTTATTTTGTTTTGGTTTTTTTAAAAAAAACAGAAGGAGTTTTAAAGCATGCTTTAACGATCAATTGATCAATGTTAGTTAACTATTAAATTTAAACATGATGTAAGTTATATCATTTTTTAATCTATTAAAAGCTATTTATTATTAAAATTTCTACTCATTAAAAAATAGGACTGGGCGATATTTTAATATAACCACATCGATATATCGGATGTGGTCTATTTAGTGAAATAAAGAAATGGATATCGACTTTAGGTGTTTCGATATATTTACTCAATATTGGAATTTAAAGACATTTTTTAGCTTAATAAAACAACTTCTTAACTTTATTATATTAATAATGAGACAATTTCTTATTGAAGCCAATGTAACTTAGTCTCATCACTTGTACAAGAATAAAGAAAAGAGACAAATATGTATTTGGCCGATTCAGTTTAGTCTTATTTCTTTATTGATGAAATGTGAAGTTGCATTTGTTCTCATGTAATTGTCATCAGGGTATGTACTAATTTAAATTGAAGAAAAATATTTTAAATTGAAGAAAAATATTTTAAATTCAAATATCGAATTTTTTTTGAAATATCGAAATGTTCAAATATCGCCCAGTCCTATTAAAAAGTCTGAACAAAAATGATTATTTATAAGTTATAAATTGTTTTTGCATTTATCGCAAATTCGGTCATTGATTTTTTTTATATGTATAATAGAAAAGCACTGCCAGCCCTGAAGGAAAATTTTTTAATAATGTAGTTAGTTGCGTTTATCATGAAAGGCACCGGAAATCGAATACAGGCGATTTGTTAAAAGTTGTGGGAGAAAAACTAAGTGTTAAAAGAAATGCTTTGCGCTATAAAAAGCGATGAGATGTGATATAATCACTTTCACAATATTTATGTTTGCCATTCATTTCAGCCATTTCTCGTTGCAATCTGTTTTTCTTTTCTTTTTCATAATATTAACATGTAACTTCTAAATGAATAAGATGTGTGTACTGGACGGGGGAGTGATCAGATTATGCTGTAATGTGTTTGAACGACGCAAATCTCTGGCGCACTTACAGTACCGGTATGTGTTGTAATGTATAAAAATTGGCGTCTTTGCATGGTGTACAATGCGCGTGAATTGTTCATTCGTTTTATGTATTATAATAACTCTATTAGGGTTTACGAGTTTTTCTATGCGTGTCAGCCGCTTCACAAGCTTCTTCTTTTTTATGTAATACGTCATAGTTGCATAAAGGCCTGGGTGGTCTTATGTTGGTCAAGAGAAGCCATTATAGTTAATGAAGAAAAAAATGAGAAAAACGCCATAAGCCACGGGAAACACAACCCTAGATACAACGTCAATGGTTTTGGCCACCCTTAGAGGATGAGCCAGGTCAAATATGGGCACTTTTTGGGCATCCAATGAGGTCTGTTGAGGATCGGCGATAGTTGGATGAGCGCCGCTGTTACCATTGTCAATGGGATCTGGAGATGTGACATCTAATCCGCCATAATTCACGTTATCGTTGTTGCCCTTGTTGGATGGCGGTGGCTGTCTCTGCTTTAAAAAAAGTGCAAAATATTAAAATAATGTTGAATGCAAAGTGATGATGATTGATGATGATGATGTTGTTGATGGTACAGTGTTATAATAAGCGCCATGATGGCGGTTTAGAGGCGTAGCTTGGAATGGCAATGAAAGAAACCGCTTCTCAAAATAAGTTTTATGGAAAATGAAAAGGACTTGATCTGACATGATTTTTCATGGTTTTTCATTTTATTCGTGATGTCAAACCTTGCCACGCCTTTGTTTCAATTATGCAATATGTCGTTATAAGACTAGATTATCAAAATAACAGACCTATGTGTTGTTAGCTTAATCTCAATTAGTTAAATGGTGAGAACGTTTAAATTATTTCCAATCAATATTTCCAGGTATATACATTTAATTGGTTGGCCATACTAATAACCCAATTTGTTCATTTGCCAATTGTGGAAATTGACCTTGCAAAGTAAGCCGAGTTACTGTTCCTTTGCATTTGTTTTGAATGTCAGTTGCTAAATATGCTACAGGATTTTGTATTGTCATCATTCATGATTGAAAGTAATTGAAAAAACATATAAAAGGATTACAAGTTAGACAATGTTTGATATATATTTAAAATGAAGTGGAGTTTTGCGATTTTCTACTTCTTTTTGAATTAAGGGGTTTATTTTTGAAGGGTTGCTTCAAAAAAATGCTGTAAAATTATGAAAAATTGTGGCCATAAATGGAGGGAATTTGTAACTGACTCAATTTACCCGTCATACTGAAAACAGGATAACAGCCTGCATGTTATGCCATAGAAGTTTTTTTTAATTGAGTATATTACAAAAATAACATTTATATCTGATCATTCCAATATAGTATTAATTTTATTATGGCATAAAAACACATTTTGCTAAACCTATAGGGCTTTCAGCCATGTTTTAGTTTATTTTACTTCAATTTGTAAGTTATAAAACAATAACTTTATGGTTTTATTATTTATTCAAATGTTATATTGTTAATAGATGGTAAACATAATTTTTCAATTCATATGATTCAGCATGTTTTCTATATATAGCTGACTTAATCCACTTTATACTGTATGTAGACGCCATTGTGACTATTTATTTAAATATTTTTCCAAAACAATATGGTCACTGTATTTATACTGGCATGACCTTGAACAACATGTGTAAATCTTCTCCTGAACAGTGTAATCGACCAGGTTTATGCTGGTTTGTCTCAATTTAAAGAGTTTTGATTTCTAATTCTTGGTTTTTATGGGGAGGTAAGAATGGACTTTTAATTGTAATGGGAGGCAAAAGGGCCTCAATTTGTTTCAGATTTTATTTTAATTTGGTCAGTCCCACAAGTTTAATTTTACTCTCACTTCTATCTTTAACTATTTGAGAATGGAAAAGTGAAATAGGACTTGATTCCGCTCTTACAGTTTTGCTACATGAACCTAATCAATACTTTAAAGTATACAAAGAAATAACTAACAAAGTTTAAATATATATTTTAATTTGTAAAATTGTGGAGCAATATAGTGATCGTTTCGGAATTTTTGCTAGCTTTATAAGCTTCAACATATTGTGCCATCTGTACTAAAAAATGTCGTTATATATCTGTTTATGGAAGGTAGTTTTCACAAAATGATCGACTAGGTTATCGCGGTTATAGTCAATAAAATACTATAATATATTTTTGAAATCGATGGTTTAGTTATGAAAATAATATTTACCAGCGCAGTGAAAGTGCTTGTTGGTCGATAACATCTGAGAGCTCTGGGTTTCTTTCTTCCTAAATAGTTGACAGCCACAAACTCCAACAGTGAAGCATAAATGAAACACATGCACACACCGTCCCAAACATTCATGGCAGTTAGATTAGAAACTACAGGCAAATTGGAACGGAAGTTGTTGGAGGTTGTGAAAAAGTTCAACATTGTAGTGACCCCGAGCATGACCCGTCCTGGCACTGCATTCCACTCTAACCAAAATGTAATAAAAGAACTTGTGACCAATAGCATTCCAGGGATAAAAACCGTTGAAAAGTAGAATGATTTATCTCGTGTAAAAGTTAAATTAACATTCAAACAGCTGTAATTGCCTAAAATGAAAATGGACAATGGTTATACATACATTTGCATAATCGTGCATGAGTCAGTGGCATGTGATCATTGTATTGTTTTACTGTCTGATATTTTCAATCTAATAACCACACGCCATTGAACACTACAAAATTGATTGCAAAAGTTGAAAATTACCTCTCCATGCAAATCGACCGCTGCAATTTCCAGTTTCATTATGAATAATATATGCGTTTAGCTTATGCATACTCGGAAGAAAATACAAATGTGGGTGTCGAACATCGCCTCCTTCGGTGGTCCATTGGTATATTAGCTCGTCAGACTCGAAAGAAACTGCCATTAGCAAAACAAGACATCATTAGGAACTTTGATTTTGTGGCAAAACAATTATTGTAGTAAATATAGCTTTGACATGAATTGAGAGATTGTATCAGGAAAACTTATAAAGTAATGGTTGCGTTTACACTAGAAATTGTTAATTTAATTTTATACTATCTAATACAGGGTGTTCAGATGGTTGATATACACACTATGTGGCGCCTCTAGTAGCAAGTTAAAAAAATTGATTGCTACTGTTAAGAGTAAAACTGCCTTTAGATGACCTTCAAACTCATTAGAAAAAATTACAAATGTACCATTTTAAGTTATAAAGTTAAACCAAAATTTATTTATTATTTAGGGTTTGTCTTATTGGAAAATAGTCAAGAGGAAATATTTACAATTAAACAATTTTAAATTTAGAAGTAATGTTTACAATTGAATAAAAAAGTTAACTTGTCATTGACATTTTTATCTTGTTAAGTATGGTGGTACCTTGATTTCTGATCACCTTGTAGTAATTAATTTTAAATTCATATAAGGTTTTCTGATATGTAATTTATGCTAAACATTCAGACAAAGCAATTTTTTTATCAGTGTGTGGAGCACCTGTATGTGAGATACAGTGTAAATGGACAATTTAACAGCTACACCATTTTAATAACTTCATGCAGATATCATGCCATTTATAATAACAATTGTAAAGGGTGTTGGCAAACATTATTCGTTATGTACCTTACATGAAGTACGAGTATGTGCGAAATAAAAAATAATGGACATGTTGCAGTGGTAAACATGTAATAAATGGTACTCGCATTAGATTTGGGTCATTTCTAAATACTCAAGTCTTCCAATTTTATTTTTATCGTAGGAGAATTATTCTCATGATGGATAAAAGAAATATCTAAAAATAAGTAGCAAATTTTTGAAATGTTCAAGTAAACCAACAAGTACATTCCATTCTTTACAAAGAAAAAACCATTGCAAAGTACTTTTGGTTAAATCTTATATTGGTACATTTCCAATTGGAATTCAAAAAACAATTAGAATTTTTAGCTATGGCTTTTCAAAATATTGATCACAGAAAATAACGATAAAATATAAAGCCAGAGATATTGATTAATTTGATTTACAATTGTATTTGCTGCTTGACTGCAACGATGTAACTTATTTTAAATAGTCGATTATAATATTGGGTACAATAAACCTAAATTATAAGGCTATTACCATAGTTTCAATAAACTTTGCATCGTAATCTCAAACATCGTTTTCTTTCAATTGGTTTTTGTATATCGTTATACTCCATCCAATTTCATAGTAATTCTATTTTAATATTTATAATACCAAGAGCAGCTGTACATTGCATAAAGCACATTGCTTTATTTAGATGGTGAAATATGAGCCGTGTCATCGCTTTTATTGGACTAAATTGTAAACGTAATAGTCGTTTTTATGGATGCCATTACTAAAAGTTTATTAATTTACTTTATACTATGACGGCATGACATAACTATATTTAAACCTCTTGCATATAAACATTTATGCACTAATATATTCGATGCAATGGATGAACACACTGTACATGCAAGAAGCGGTCATAATTGTTTAATATCAGTTCATACACCTGTGCTTTTATATATTGGCCGCCAGGGGACAATTGAACGCCGTAAACAAGTCATGCAGACATACTGAGTAATAGTCACTGTTACACTGTGTTATACACATAAATAGTGAAAATGTAAGTGGATATTTTTCAAGATTATTTTAGTGATGAAAATGTTGTGGCTACTTAACTGCTTTCCATGGCAAAAGAGCACTTAGGGTCATCGAATGGAAATATGCTGAGGCTGCCTTCACACGACAGACTGAGGAGCCTCCTGAGAGATGACACGAGAAACAAAATATTGAAAGACGCCATAATGATATGATATTGAGAAGTTGTTACAGGTACCTAAAAGTATACATGACATCACCGTTCTTGCCTATCCTGAGAGCAATGTTGGATGGCAATGACGATTGGCGAAAATCGCCGTGTTTTGCAAAATACACGTCTGGTAGCCAGAGTTGATCTTGATGGTGAATGCCGTTCAGGTTGAGATGGCGACCGCCGTCCTCGTAAGCTAAGCGCTTGTCACGCCAATATTGCTTCATTATGAATTCCACTTCGTATTTCTAACAAACAAAATTAATAGCGAAGTTATGGTATTGTTTAGTTTATAATGCTCCAAAAATGATTTTCAATAATTACAATTTGTATTGCTTGGCATTGCAAAGAAATATTCACACAATAGTCAATGG
Source organism: Helicorthomorpha holstii (assembly GCA_013389785.1). NCBI lineage: Eukaryota > Metazoa > Arthropoda > Diplopoda > Polydesmida > Paradoxosomatidae > Helicorthomorpha > Helicorthomorpha holstii. Next base: position 1,405,727 of record JAAFCF010005748.1, read on the forward strand.
CCAAAACCAAATTACATCTTAAAATGAGAAGATTAAAATGTCCCATACCTTGAATGGAGTAAGGGATTGGCCAAATGTGCATTTTACTGAATGGCTTTTGTCGCACATCCGTTTACCAATGTGCGATAACACTTTTAGAATTTACTAAGTCAATATTTTTGCAAGATGTCACTAAAATATAAAATTTATTAACGAGTGACATTAAGGGCATAATAAAGTTTTTTCTGTTTTCCAGTCTCAAGTCCCTGAGGATGAAAGCGAGAGGAAAATTGAACTTGAGGGGAAAATTTGAGTAATGGACCAAAAATGAAATAAAGTTTGATAGAAATTGAGTTTCCTCACACCACCTATCACAGTTGAGAAGCAATTCTTATCTCTTTCTAACTACCAGGAATAAGCAACCAAACCTGTTGATGTTCTATATAGACCAATCAGCATAAAGTTAGATCGATTACAGTGTTCAGGCGAAGATTTACACATGTTGTACTAGGTCATGTTAGTACAAATATAGTGACCATAATGTTTTGAGTAAAAATTTAAATAATAGTCACAATGGCGATTAGTTCTAAAGTGGATTAAGTCAGCTATATATAGAAAATAATGATATTTTCATAAGTTGAACTGAAAAATTATATGTATGATAAATTTTTAATGCAACATTTCACATTCCACAAAATTATTGTTTTATATCTTACAAATTAAAGTCAAAAGAAGTAAAAAGTTAGTGAAAGCCCAATGGCTTTAGCAAAATGAATTTTTATAAAATAATTAATATTGTATTGAAATGATCGCATAAAAAATATTTAATTATTGTTGTTATAAGTTAATAATGAAACTTTATTCCGCCTTTAATTTGAGTCAACACTCCTTACTTGCACACAGGAATTCATTTCCCTACAAGTTATTGAGTAATTTTCACATTGGTTATGGCTCATTGAGTATTGTGTAACATTCGTGATTGATTCACTTACCAAACTAGATTCGTCTGGTGATGCCAAACTTAAAACCACAACGCTGACATTGACGTATGTCACACCTAATATACCAAAAAAAAAAAGATAAATAAACATAATTAACTTATACCGTATCAGTGTAATAATAAAACAACGGATATGACATAAAGCAAGGAAAAAGTTAGTTATGATGCTATGGATAGTCTGCATTATATTATTGCAATGTTATTGCTTAAGAGTCACATGCAATTATGTATGGAAAACATTTGCTATGTTAGTTTTGTTTTTAAGATGAAAGCAGTAATGACGTCACAAATCATTATTCACATACGGCAAAGCATATTGTAACGTTTGGAAATTGATAAGTTGATTGGAATTGCATCTAAAAAATCGGTAACAAAACTGAAGCATTGAAACTCTCCTTCAAATCCCATGAATTAAAAAGTTTACAAAGCATTTTCAAAAAAGAACTGACCATTCACTGCTACAACTGATGGAATTACATTTGTTAGTTACTATTAGTAATCGTTTGTAAATGAGTTTTAGTATATGTTATTTTCTTGTGAAAAATAAACAATTTGATGTCTTTGTTATTAAAAAATAATTCAGCAATATTATGTTTTATTATCGATATTATCGCTGATAAAGCTGTAATCATTTTAAATTTAAAGTTTCGTATTTAGTAATTACTCATAGTTCATATTAAGCTATTTATTGTGGTTCTTGAATTTTCCAAGTCTTGGTTGTAAAGTTTACTGGACAATACGAGTCTGTTGGACTCTTTGACAACTTCGTTATTGAATAACTAACTTTTTTTTGATTCAGTTTTCATTTTTTTCTTTATTTAAACCTAATTAACTAAATAATAGTTTACAATATATTAATTAAGTTTTTTTGCCTGTTTTTGCACTAAGCACATCATTTTCTTGCATGAACTTCTTGCATTAACATACAGTTGCATCAAAAACAGTACACATTTATATTTTAATCTATTGAAAATAACCAAAGTTACAGTAGTGACTTTCGAATATCAACAAAAACAATTTTTTTTTATCAAAATGATCAATTACATACTGTATAAAGTCAAATTATACAAATTATTTCTGTCTTTAAAAATAATTTTAAAATAAATTGTATTAGTGTCTAAATGTCTTATTAATTATTAAAATATTAAAATAAGGTTTTTCATAAGTTATGGTAGAGAATGAGGAATTTGTTTTTCAATTAAGTCCTTGGAATATGTCCAAACTCATCTGTTAGTGAAGGTTTTCCATACTTAAAATTTATTTCAATGATTCTAAGCTGTATAAAATAATTATATTTTTTATAAATACTCAACTTGTATTACGTTTACCCATTTATTTCCATTAGAGTTCAACAGACTCAAATACGTTTGGATTATGCAAATATGTTGTCCGGAGAGGCACTTTCAACTAACTTACAAATTCAAAGTTATGCAATCAGCTACCAGTATAAAGTATTTGAATTGCGTTAGCCTGGTAATTTTAAAAAGTCAAGTTCCCTTTGCAATTTTGAAAAATTTAAATGGCATCTAAGTTAGTTAGCTTTAGATATTTACGATAATAAGATTAAGAAATATGTAGCTTAACGAAGCACAGCGCCGGTAGTTAACAATGGTTAAATAAAAATTAAATTTGGTTGCAAATTCACATGCATTTGTATTATTGTTATGGTTTTAGAATTGCTTTACTGTAGTGTTTTAATGTAAATTACAGGGTGCAGTTTACCGCAGTACGGTATATGTATGTGCATAGCATAACTTTAGTTCAATCTAATCTTACATGCTATACGGTACCAAAAATGTAAATGTGATAACATGAACATAATTGCTGTATACTGTAAATGCATTGCATTTGTTTTATCTAGATTTAAATTTTTAAAATGTAGTAATTGTGTTTTTTTTAAACTTTCCAAGTTAAATGTTGATAAAATTTGTATGTTTGACTACGTCATAGTCTATGTTTTCAAACATTTATAAAAATGGGTTTGTTGTTTTTTTTTTGTTTTTTTTTTTTGATTAAGTGAGAGACGCATAGTATACAAAAATAAACATTGCTTTTTAGCGTTGTTTTTACTGTTTTACATCGTAAAACATTTGATTATAAAACTCAGTCAATGAAACTTTGCACTTTCATACATATCTAATATAGTTGATGGTACTGTAACTTAAACAAATATTTAAATGAGTAATATTTCCATTTAAACAAGAGACGAATATATTTATTTTATTAATAAGTTACTGTATATCGTACGGTATTATATTATAAATAATAATATTATTATATAGGAAAATTGTTTGAAGCACTTTCTGACTAGATGTCTTAGAAAGTATCAAATTTACTGGTAAATAATATATACAGTACTATATTGAAATATTAGTCTGGCCAATTTAGAGATTTATAAAGTTTACATTTAAGTTACTTATTTATCAAAAATTCTCAATAATAAATATTGCGATTTCTAAATTTGACATCATGTTACATCGATTAAATGTTATTTAATTTTTTAACTGTTTTAGTGTCGTTTGTATTGAAATATGTTTTATTACAATGTCAATTTTAAAACTTGAAAATGTAACTAAATTAGTAACATTATCAAATGATAAGATTAACTTGATAATGTTAATAACTAAATTAGTGACGTTTTCTATTGATAAATCTAACCTTTAAATAAATTAGTAACATTTTCAATTCATAAAATTAACATATAAATAAATTGGTAACATTTTCAGTTTTTAAAATTAACATTTATATTAAATTTATTGAAACACGAATGACACTAAAATAAATTGATCAAAATATCTTAGAAGTATGTAGTATTTTATGCAGACATTTTTTTCAATTTTTTTTTATGATAAAAATCTGGTAATGCATACAGTTGGCTTAATGCCAATACATAAAACTGAATATGAATTTTGTACAATGTGTTTTTGTAACGTTATAAAAAGCAATCATTGTAGAGATATAATAAGTTTGTATTATGGAGTGTTTGAATGTGGTCATGGTGTTGGCTTACATGGAGACCGATCAGTAACGGACGTCTGGCTCCAGGAATCTCCTAAAATAAATAAATCAGGTCAAAATAAAACTTTTAACTATTTACTTATACTTAAGTTTAAATCAATTTAAATAAATTGAATAAAAAACTGGAGGAACATAAATAATCAGGCCGGGCGATATTTCAATATATTGAATGCGATATACAGTATATAGTGAATAATCAAACTGTATATTGAATTACTATATATAGACTCATTATGGGAATATATAAATATTTCAGTATTCACATTTAAAAGCCCATTGTTAGCTTAATAAGAAAAACTCAACGCCATTACATTATCAACTGCATACTAAGACGAAACGTTATTGAAACAAATATAGTTCAGTTTCATCACTTTAAAAATAAAAAAAAACAAGACAATTTGTAATTGAGATCAATGCAACTCAGTTTCATCACTTTGAAAAGAAACAAAAAAGAAACGAGCCAAATTGTTACTGATGCCAATGTAATTCTTGTCTTGTTACTTTATAAGAAAAATAAAGAAGCAAAACAAATATGTATTTTGAGTAATGCAAATTAGTCTTGTTTCTTTATTGGTGAAAAGTGAAGTTGCAAATTTTCTTATGTAGTTGACATCAGGCCATGTACCCATATTAAAAATAAGATGATGATATGACAATAATTTAAGGTTATTTTGTAGAGAAAAAATTATAGAAAATATCGAAATACTAAAAATCAAAATATTTAAAAAAACAAAATATTGAGCTTTTGAAAATATCGAGTTATATCGAAAATATTAAATATCGCCTTGCCCTAGCAAACAATCGATTCGAGCAATGAAGTAACACGCAAACATTTAAGGCTTTGGGTATAATAATTCCCATTAACAATTAATATTTCATACAATATATTGATTAATGGGTGGCTGAATTTTAGTTATATTAATAGACTGCAATTAAGTTTTAGTTTGATAAAAAAAAATGTCATTATTATGTACACTACAAAGTATCAATATTAGCTGTTATATTAATTAGTTTATTAATTTACTTAGTGTCATTCGTAAGAATTATACTGTATGTGAATAATACGCAATTATTTGTGAACAATACTCGAATGCGTTGATACTTGTCATCTATTATTTATTTAATGTTGGTTGTTCGTGTGTGCAATGCGTAATGCAATAGGAATATGCTATTAGTGTGCAATAATGCATGGGCAAATGGTAGATTCATATGTGGTTGTTAGGTGGCTCTCTGTCATTTTTAGAAAGGTGGCTATTTACAATTATTAGGAAAATAATATTACGAAGCCGGCATTGACGTCATTCACGCAGCATTTTTATTTATATATTTTGTTGACCGATTTGTCCATCGAAACAGTTTTCCACCCCTTCTTGTTTAACATTTTATTGTAAATTGAGGTTGCATCCTCCTCCCGCCCCCATCATATGAGTACACCGCCTTCTTATTAAACACCAAATTCTATTTATTTGCATTTAGATTGCTTACCAAATGACGTCATACGCCTTAATATACGTCCACCATGGCGACAGAAATAATGTTGTCTGTTAGGGGTGATGACATGAGTTTGAGGGGGAAAAGAGAAATACAATGGATTTTGGAGTAATCCGTGTAGATGGATCAAACGGTGCGAGATGATGTGAAAGGTCAAATGAGTTCAGGAACTGAGTTTGTAGTTTTTCAATAATAATTAGAACTCCAACCTCCGGCTGACACATGCAATTACAAAGGATTACACGCTGTTAAAGTATGCATTTCATTAAACAATTTTGTAAGCAATATTTAATTTGCTGTAATTAGAGCTTTTTTTATATGTAACTTATAAAATAGATATGATGTCAATTTAAAGAAAGTAGTAGAGTGTGATTAATATTCAAAATCTAAACCACATAAAAAAATAATCACTTTTCATGAATTAAATTTTATGAAATTGCATACTTTAAGCAAATTATGACGTCACGCTGCAAACATTTACAGTATAAGTTGAATTATTACATTTCGTTTGCAAACTATTGCATTTGCAACATAAATTTTCGTGTGATTTGATCAATTTTAATTACAATTGTTTAGATTATTTAAATTTTGCTTAAATCTAAAGCATCAAAAAGCGTATAGAACTTTTATTGAAAAATATACAATTAAGTGAAATGTTGTAATTAAAAATTTTGAAAATAAAATTAAAAAAGAAATTGGTATTTGAATGGAATTCAATAAGTGACAAAGGAACAAAAAAAACCTAATAATTACTGAAAAATGGAAATAACTAAACAACATAAAAATAAATTAAATGCAAAAAATTGTAATTGTTTTAATTGGTAATTTTAGGTATTTTAAAACTATTGTACAGTGTATAAAATCAGTAATAGAAATTGCTGATGGATGCTTCTATCACTTGACATTAAACACTGCAATTACAATGTCAATTATTTTGACATTATTTCATTTTAAACAATATAGTAAGACGGGTTCTTGGTCCTCGTTAAAAAATGAAAATTGTAAAATAACATGAAAGCATAAGATACATCAAATTTTACTGTACAACTACACAGGGTGATTAGAAGGTCGAAATATCCCATGTGTGGTACCTATAGCGACAAGTTAAAAATTAGAATGGCGGTTAGAATAAAACAGCCTTTGAGGACATTCAAATTCATTAAACAATACAGTATATACAAATTTATTGCTAAATTACTGTATAAATTTTTGTAAAATTATAAATTTAATGTAATTAAAAATTAGTAATTTTGTGTAAAATTAGTAATTTTGTGTGAAATTAGAAATTTTGTGTGAAATTAGAAATTTCGTGTAATATTAGAAATTTCGTGTAAAATTAGAAAATTCGTGTAATACTGTATTAGAAATTTCGTGTAATATTAGAAATTTCGTGTAATATTAGAAATTTCGTGTAATATTAGTTATTTCGTGTAATATTAGAAATTTCGTGTAATATTAGAAATTTCGTGTAATATTAGAAATTTCGTGTATTATTAGAAATTTCGTGTAATATTAGAAATTTTGTGTAAAATTATAAATTTCGTGTAATACTGTATTAGAAATTTCGTGTAATACTGTATTAGAAATTTCGTGTAAAATTAGAAATTTTGTGTAAAATTAGAAATTTCGTGTAAAATTAGAAATTTCGTGTAAAATTAGAAATTTCGTGTAAAATTAGAAATTTCGTGTAAAATTAGAATTTTCGTGTAAAATTAGAAATTTCGTGTAAAATTAGAAATTTCGTGTA
>JAAFCF010005748.1:1412971-1492169 GCA_013389785.1 Helicorthomorpha holstii
TAGAAATTTCGTGTAAAATTAGAAATTTCGTGTAAAATTAGAAATTTATTATAAATTTAAAGTATTTTTTTATTTCTAAATTAGTTGGAAAAAAATTCTGTACCGTTTTAATAATAAAATATATTTTATTTTCTTCTTTATTTTAGAATGGACAATTAAATTTATCTTGTACAGTTTAGCTAAGAAATAAAAACAACTTTTGGCAAAATCTAAATAAGCAAGTTGAAGTTGTAAAAATATCGATGAAATCATTAGGAAAGTAAAGAAATAAATGTAGTTCATTTTTTTATTCAATTGTAAACATTATTTTTAGATTTAAAATTGTACAACTGTAAATGCAAATTTTTCATCTTGGTTATTTTTTAATCTGACAAACAATAAATTATTTTTAATTAAACTTTATAATATAAATTCGCATATTTGTCATTTTTTTTTCTAACGAGTTTGAAAATCATCCAAGGCTGTTTTACTCTAACAGCAGAAATCGAAATTTTTTACTTACCACTTGAGGTGCCACACATGGGGGTACCTCGACTTTCTGATCACCCAGTAAAATAATTATGACGAAATTGAAATTACCTCCAGTCGGACGTTGCCTTCTGTCATAACGATCCTTTTCTACCAATGCATCAAGCATCTTTTTTTCAGTTATGTCTGAGGGAAATCTACGCAACGACAACGTCATAATATAAGATTAAAACGAAACTTTCGTACTTCCAGTAAAAACAAAAAAAAAAAAAGTGCACATGCTTTTTTATATAAATAATAAAATAGAGCGGAAGAATCGATTTTTGTTTCTGATATAAAAAAAAAAGGAAATGTAGTTGTGTTTGTTGAAGGCAAAAAAAAAAATACAGTTCTGTATAGCTCAATAATTGAAGCTGCATTTTCGCTTAAAAGTTTAGTTTGGCGCCATTTCATACGTATTGTACCGTACATAAGAATAATGTAAGCTACATACAAATTGAGTCTTTTGTGGCCAATACGTTTGGGATCATTGGCACCCGATGCGTTTAGTAAAGGTTTGTTTACACCAAACAATCCAACTCTATCAATTCCATCACTCGTTTAACTGTACTCGCATAACACTTTCTCTCAGACAGAAATGTAATCAATTTTAGCAAATTATTATTTTATTCTGTATTTAAAAATGTCTAACAAAATGTACACTGTCGGCGGCACCTGAAGATGTTTGTTTTTGATAGCTATCAATAAAAATAAATTAATACGCGTTTCGAGGTGCTTTAGAAACAGCATTTTAATAAATTAGTTTGACAGGTTGCGAAGTTTTAATGAATAGCAGTAACAGCAGCTGGTGACAGTCGTTTTTTATGTGTACAATTATCATTTTTGTTCATATTACCAGCGGAGTACATTAACAAGTGACAATCGATGGAATAAAATTATGAATTTAAATTGACGGTAATTTTGGCTGGTGTAGAAATTTGTTTTGTTTTTTTTTTTTAACATGGGCTTTGTGTAGCAGTGACAGAAATAACAGGTAAATTATAGTGTAAATTGCACCATAAGTTATTATGGGATAACGGTAAATAATACCAGTGTTTTTGTCTACTTGTTCTGTATAATTTTACCTACTGTACTTACTGTATGTGCCCAAATAAAAAAGTACAAAACTTCTTTGCACTTCCATCATAATAATATACAGTGTTGTTTTTACGATAATTTATTGCCCTTATAAAACGTGAGATATTTTATGTTGGAAATTTAGCTTCATATTAATTTTGTTTTTGTTGTAATTGACATTTACTGCATGGTTGTTTATTCCTGTTTAATTTAATATTATTTCTGAAAATGAAACGACAACTCTCCTTAATTTTTAGATGTAAAAGAATCTACATTTCAAATAATTTTCAGACTACAAAATGTGATTAAACAGAGTTAATCTGCCATAAAGTGGCAATTTTAGATTCAATCTTTTGATTATTTTAAACTAAAAAGAAAATTGTCTTACAGTAGTTTCTGCTGGAGTCATTTTGTTAGACTACCATTCATTATTTTATACAGTTTTTGCACTGTTAATATCATACTGTGTATGAAATTTTACCAAAAGGAACTTTAAACTTTCTGCACTTTGATCTCATTTATTATTGTAGAATAGTTGTGCAAGTTTATCTGCCAAATACAGTGAAAATCGTTCAACACGAAACTAGTTGGACAGAAATACTGTATGTCTGTGTTAAACGATGCATACAAAAAATACAGCATATTTACCAAAATGACATCTATTCACCATATTAGAAATACTATTTACTTCAAATTATTATACATGGGGTACATACCGGTATATACAGTATATGCATTTAATAAAAAACAATGTAATTTTACAACTACAATTTTTAATATTTTTGCAAATGAAAAAGTTATTGAAAAATGTTTTTGAGTTACATCTCACCGGCAAGTGTATCTTTTCATGAAGTGAAATTGTTTCGTGTTAAGCAATTTTAGTTCTTGTAAAAAAATACAGTATATGAAAATACCTAGTTCAGTGAAATACGTTTAACGCAAAAACTTTGGTTAACACAAAAAAAACGCAACTTTGGTTAACACAAAGCAATAATGTGGTTTCGACTAAATTGACATATTCATACATCTTCTTTTAACAAGAAAAAAGTTTGCATTGGGTACACTTACTGGAGAGAATAAACTGTAAATTACATTCAACATTTTTATAAATTTAAATAAAATTTAAAATTAATTATTTTGTATGAAATGCTTACTTAAGCATGTACAAAACCTATAATAATTTCAAATGTAATACCGGTAAGTGTTTCTAATATAATAAGATGTACTATACACTAATAAATCTCATTTTGGTTAGTATATTTCTGTTTTTGTATGTTTCGTTTAACAAGAAATTCTTTTAACACGAAGAAATATTTTGGTTTTTTCAGTTTCGTGTTAAACGATTTTTACGGTATTTTGCTGGAATCGCATTATTATTTTGTGTTAACCGATTTCTCATGTTAAATATTTTTGCGTTAAGCACTGTATAACCTTATGGTACTGTATACGGTTGGAGATTCTAACCCCCTCAAATACTGTAGTACAAAATTTTGCTAATCGATTCCATTTAGTCTATTTGTACCCATCATTTTATTAGTGAGGTGACTATTAAGCACCTCAAAAAGACTATTTCCAACGTTGTGATTTATGCAATAAATAAATAGTTATTGTAAGAGCTCTTTACCATTATTAGCATAACTAAAGACTTAACTAGTAACCTAGAACGCTGCCTATGGATACTGTATCTGACCCATATCGTCCCAGTAACAGATCAATGTTTATAATTAGCCTTGATTTTAAAATTTATTTAAAAAAAATTAAATCCTATAAAGTAAGCACAGTAAATATAATTTGCGTGCGCAATCAAACACTGTGTAGATCCGTGTTTTCCCAACGTGGGACGTCCGCCCAACAAGGAGACATTTTGATTGTTCAGGGGGGCAATTTGAAAATGGATTTTTTCAAAGTTTATGTTAACTTTATGATGACTTATAATATTAGGGGGACATACAACAGTTTAGAAGGGCTTAGGTGGGGCATGACACAAAAAAGGTTGAGAAACACCGTGTAGACAATGTAGAGCAATGGTTCCCAACCTTTTCTAAACTGCGTAATACTATTGGGAATAAAAACATTTGGCGAAATTAGTGCACCTTCAATTATTATGAAATTGTAATTTATAATAAGTTTCCATCCATCTCAATTGATTTAATTGTCTTTTCAGGTTAAATTAAAGTTTAATTTAACCTAATTCTGTACAATAATAGTTTTCAACCATTTTTGGCATGGTGAAGTGGGTGTTTTGAAATACAGTATAGTTTACAACGAATTTCATGTTTTTAGAAACTAAACTGGTCATCATTCTATAAAATTGACAAATAGTACAAATTCTATATACTATATTTCAACATATATCAAAAATAATTACTGGTATTAAAAATCTTAATCATAAAATTAAATAGTTAATTTTCGTCATCATTTTTTTCTACTCACGTTTTTTTTATCGATACTCGAATACGTCACTCATTAAGAACTAAGCATTCAAACACTTGTAAGTAATTAAAAGTAATAAAGAATGAACGTAGAGTGATTACTTGGTTAAAATTAACCATGAGTCAAGAATTAGGTACACAAAAACTCATTAATCTAGGGCCAAAATTCATTACGTGTGTCAATTTTTCCAACACTGGTCACTGGTAGCAGAAACAAAATATTACCGGTATAAAATAAAATTAAATATACCAGTATTTGCTATTTTTGTTTTAGATTTTTGACGTTTAAACGCATTTTATTCATAATTCTAGGTACTTTTTTTCAGTTTTCTCAGGAGTATTATTAATTTGCTGTGCAGTTTTTTATAATCAGTTTTGCCAATTTTACCGAATATTAAAAACGTTTATATTACCGAATTGCTAGTGCACGATCGTTTAACAAAACAAAAAATTTCATTTTCTGGCATACCATAGTTTGATTTAAATTTTTATAAAAAGTGGCAATTTATTTATAAAAATATTACTTTTTATAAACGGCGTGAACTATTGTGAATAAAAATATTTGGCGGGACACCCTTGATTAATAATTTATTTTTTTTTATTTTGTTATTAATATGAAATGTGAACCATTTCAATTTTTGAATTTCCATTTTCATTTGTTTTATGTCATGTTCAGGTTAGAAGATAGTTAAAACTCATTATTTTTTAGAAGGTAGTTTATTATTTTTCTTTATTTTATAATTTAAAAATCATTAGGATTATAATAAAATACAATACATTTAATGGGGAAGTTGTGTCTGATTTTTTTTTATACAAAATTCTTCTATGTTGAGGCGTATAAGACAAGATAAGGCTATTCGTTACTTCTATCAAATGTCTTTAGAATTTTTTTTAGTTTTTATATTACTCAAAGTAGAAAATCAGAGTTTACATAAATAAGAAGTTAAAAAACATTAAAATTGGTCGTTAGATTTTTGCAAAATTCGATAGATTTTATTATATTAAAAATTAGGGCCCCTTTCTAGAAATGGCCGGTCTTGTTGGTATCCCTGAGCGGATGAAAAAGTGTCGTTTATTATATACACTGTTCACAAAGTACCGTAATATTCTAGTTAATTTAGTTCCACTATAGTTTTCGCGGAACACCGGTTGGGAAACACTGCTGTAAAGTATACTGTACATGTGCACCATTAAGAACAACTATTGTATACGGTAGTTGATAAAAGTATCTCCTTGCTTTCACTGTATTTACTGGAAGTAGCAAAAAATTAAAATAAATAAAATGCTAATAAAATAAAGACTGCAGCCCATTTGATTGTTGACAACAGGAACCTTTTAATATAAATTATGCTAATCCTTTTATTTCTAATAAAAACTGATATGAACCGGATAATCATTAATAAGATAAACGCATTATGAGCTTAAATAACTCAAAAATAAAAAATTCATAATCCGTGATTATTACAGGTATACTATATTTTGTTAGTCACTTTAGCAACAGTAAACTGTCATTAAAGTTAATATACAGTGTATTTTCATTTGCGTAGAATTCAACAAATAATTTTAGGAAAATGTCAAGTTGTTAACAATAATAATTCTTTTTTATTTTAGACTGTGCAAACTAAAAATAAATATCTAAGCTAATACCGTCGACAAGCAACCAATTTGAGTAATATGAATTTATTGAATGCAGTTAAATATTTGCTTTTGTAAAAGCTTAATTTATTTAGTTTGCAATATGCAATGTTGGTAGTTGTTGTGCTTGCTGATATGAGGAAACCAAACGGCATTTTCGAGTGGATTGTTTCTATTTCTGGCGTGTTTTCTTTTAACAACTGTATTTTAATGGAAATTTGTAGCGTTCAAGTGCTAATCGATTAAGTTATTTACCTGTAAGGTTCTGCATTGACGCTGAGTGTGGCCATTTCAAATAAGATGAAGGTTCTAATGGCGGCCAACCAATTAAGCCTCATTTTCAGCTGCCCAAATACTAAACAGAAAAGAAAACTTTGTTTAGCCAATATGCATTAAAGTTACATCATCGTTAAAAGCGCCATTAGGAATGCCTGCAGTGCCACCAATATCATTGACGTCATCAACTTTAACCGCTACGGTTAGTTAGCGCCATTCTAGCCGTTACTGTTAGACCAGTGGTTCTCAAAGTGGGCGCTACCGCCCCCCTGTGGGCGCTGCATCGATCCAGAGGGGCGGTGATGGCCACAGTTTCATTTTGGGGGGCGATGAATACCTTAATGGGGGCGGTGGTAGTTTAAAATTTAGAAAATTTTTAAAATTAGAAAATTTAGAAAAGGTCCTATCGAAATGGTAATGTAGCATATTAATGCTACATAGCCTATTATTGCTACGTAGCATATTAAAGCTATGTAGCATATTAATTCTATTCTACTAATTTACAAGAATAGCATAAAAATGCTACTTATTTGTAAAGCACTTTTTTTTATTCCTAAACATGTACTGTATTTAAAAAAAACTTTTTTAGCAGTTGAAATAGCAGCAGTTCCCAATAGGTGCTCCCCAAGCCTCCCAAAAGTGCTCTACCAAACATTTACTGGTAGTTAACTTGAATCTACTTACTTTAACTAGAAATTAAATGTGCTTTAGCTTCTTAAAATCTACCTTATTAGTTTCTAAATAAAACCAAAAACAATTTGTCATAAATTAAATTGAATGACATTATTCTATATTGAAAAAAAATAATTTGTTTTAGGTGCAGGTCATTTGACCAGTCATTGATGGTTTTGTGTCAATTCAGGGTGTTCCGCAGTTTAGAAAAGGTTGGGAACCACTGCAACATAGTGTGGTGACCTTGAATACACCATGTGGAATTATTTTGGAATAATATTAGCAATTGCAATACACACTTTTTAAAATTTAATGAAATTTTGATAGCCATGGTTTCCAAAATGAGTGCCACGACAAGCTTACACTAAGGGTGCTGCAGCAAAATTCAAGTAATAGCGGCTAAAAATTATGAAGTTTGAAAAAAAGGCTTTACAGATAGCTATTTTAGCAAAAACTGTACAATTATCAAAATGAGACTAAAATCCATTTGTTTCAATGGCGATTTGTCTCGTTTATTTTTTTTTTAAAGAAAAACTGTGAAATTATCAAAATGAGACTAAAATGCTAAGTAAAAAAAAGCTAATATAATGTAAAAAAAGATTCAAAAACAAATATAATCTTACATCAAATTACAAGGTATATGTCATGTATTAAATTGAACATCATTATTATTTTATGTGGAAAAATGAGACCTGTCATTTGACCAGTAATGGTAGGAATAGGTAAAACTCAGATGTTGATAGTGTTAAATGTGAATTATAGGGGTGCCAAAAATTTATTTTAGCTCCACAAGAGTGCCATAACAAAAAGAATGTGTGGAAATCACTGCTATATAAAAATGAGACTGAATTAATACCAATTTTTTTTAATTTTTTTTTGGGGGGGGGGGGGCGCTAAACAAAATTTTTTCCAAAAAGGGGGCGGCAGGCCAAAAAAGTTTGGGAACCACTGTGTTAGACTATTACGCTTTTTACAGGGTGATCAGAAGTGCTGTGTATCTCAAATGTGACACCATCTAGTGACAAGTTCAAAAACGTCGATTGCTGCTGTTAAAGTAATACTGTATTGTACAGCCATGGAATGCAATTGACTTTCTGATCACTCTGTATATCAAGCTTAGTTACGACGTATAGCGTCATCGCGGTTACCGAAAAGCGCTAATCTGTTATACGCCGTCTTCATTCTTGGTTCCTTAGATTGAGATGGGGGGTCTAATGGGAGGAGCTAAGTTTATTTATAGCATAATCCGGATTTCGATTAGCCTAAATCTATAAATAAAAGCAGGTCAGCAGCAGCTCAGCTGAGCTCTATCCATTCAAACGGTCATCATAATATAAAAAGAATAAGTGTAGGCTTTTATTTATAAATATATAAGTTATATACAGGATTTGGAATGGGTGACGCTCTAATTGTACGAGTATAGTGGCTGTTGCGCTGACTAACGTCACAATTCTCAGTTGGGAAGATCAAGTCTCCATCCTTCTGAGTTCAACGTACTGAATTTCTTTTGTCATTCCCAACACATCCGCAGCAGAGTTTAAATAAAAAATGGAAAGAAATCATCATTCATGGGTTTTCTTTCTTATTTTCTTTTTTTTTTTTTTTGGTGGTGTAGATTGAAGAGTAGATATATATAATTTAGTTTTTTTATTTATTTATTTTGAGATGATAAGGAAATCGTTAATGTCTGACAAACATTTAATTTAAAAATGTTTTTTAGGATGGGAGAGTAGAGTGAAGGAGTTTATGATGTAGAAAATGTGAGGAATTTTTCGCTTAACAATTGCCAGTGACGTCAATGATGAAGCCATGCTGGTCTCTTATTATTCAGCCATCTTATCACTGATGTTATTGGTTTTTAACGACAATGGCTCATTTTTCGCTCGGTTGATTTCTGGAGAGTAAATCATTTTGATGCAAAGTTAATCGAGAATTTGAACGATTGAAATTCAACGGAAGTATTTTTTTTCTCCTAGACAAAAATGTACTTGTATATCATGTGTGTAAAGGGGACATACTGTAGGGGGATTTGAAAGAGACATTTATAGCCAAAGCTATTTTCTACGTGAGTAGTTTAAATGAGGAACCAGTTGATATCCACTGACTCTGATACCAAAGATTCAACCAATTGTGGAACTACTGAATATACCCCTCCTTTCTCATATTAAAGCATATTTTTGGTGCTTCAGTATTCTGATATTTTCAATCTCAGAACCACAGCACACCGTTGACAACGACACACAATTGTATTGGAAATCTAATATCAAAAGGACTGCGCGTGATTGTGTTTCTACGATATCATTGATCAATATAGTAACTGTAAAAGCTGTTGCTTTTACCCATTAACCCTTCTCCTGACAACATATTTATATAATACAAACGCACAACATGAGTCTGCTGGGCTCCAATGGAAATAAATGACTAAATGTGCCGCATACGAAATTTATTACAAGTTAAGTTTTTATTAAAAGCAGAATTAAATAGTGACAGCTTTCTATCTAAAATGTTTTATTGACCTTTGTCGCTTGGAAACTTTAAAATACTTGTAATATTTAAGTGCTGAAAATGTTCACTAACAAGAGATCAATTTGAACATATTTTAAGGGTTTAGCTGACAATAAGTTATTCTTTGTTTCCCATAAGTTATAATAAAACTCATTTGAAAGTTTTATATTTTTTTTTAAATATTTTGTAGACAAATAATTTGTTTATTTTCAACTTATGCATATATACAGTAAATGATAACTTTGTTATTTGTTGACATTTAAAATTTACCAAATGTGACTTACTTCACTTTAATTTGTTATTTTTTTCAACTGACTAAAATTTGAATGTTGACTGTTGTTCATGTACAGTATGTTGAGTATCATTTACGCATGATTCATCGTTTTTCAATGAGAAGACCATGTACTTAGTGCAAAAACATGCTCCAGTAACCTCTTAAAAGGCTAAAATATTTTTAATTGGTAACTAATTTGTAAAATACTATTTAGTAAATTACTATTTAGTTACATAGATTTTAATAAAAAAAATTTTAAATTTTTAAAAAATAATTTAGACAAAAAATAAGTGAGTTAATCAATACCAAAGTTGTGAAATAGTCCAGCAGGCTCATGTTTTTTTTTTTTTTTTTTTTTTTAAGTTAAACAACTTATTTTTCATTTTTGCATAAATTACTAATAAAATTTTTAAACCGCTATTTAATTAATTAAATTTTAATTTAAGATTACAAAACTTTAGAAAAACATATTGGACAAAAAATAAGTTGGATATTCAATAGTAAATTTGCCAAAGAGTCCAACTGACTAATGTTGTCCAGACAAGGACTAATTTAACTATTTGCCTGTTAGGTCATGCCCATAGTGATTCATGACTCAGTTTGCTATTAGAGATTATAACAATTTACAACAGTTTGTGATTGACTTTAATATCAATTTTTATTTTATAATTTTTTGATTTTTAGGTGAAATGTGAAAAACTGTATTTTAAATTGTTTTTCTTAATCTAAAGTATAATTCGTACATTTAAGTATTTGATTATCTGGTTAAAGATACTGCATGCTTACATTATTACTGGTACAGCACAAAAATCGTAATTCATTATTTTGTAATTAAGAAGAAACCGTACCATTCTTTACAAGTTTATTGATTTATACAGTTTCCTGTATACGCATGCAACACAATAAAAGATGAGCTCTCAGCATGGGTGCCAAATGCAACTGGATATTCTAGTGATTGCACGAGCATTTAGAGTAGACGAATCATGTCCATAACAGACAAACACAAATGCAATTGGACAACACGATTGTCAGCAAATATATTATATGAAAAGAAGCTTACTCAACAAAAAGCTCTTGCTTGAGTTGCTTCAACTGATATTTTTTGTTGTTGTATAGTCATTTCAAGTTTCTTTTCAACTCTTTATGGAAACATTTATTTTGCTATTCCAACACGGAAAAATATTTGAATCATACAGTAAATACTAATGTAATAGCTAGAAGGCATAAAGAAATGAAGAATTTGCCTAAAATGAAAATGAAATGTTTTTCAGCTTTCACCATCATCGATCTTTTAACTGGAGCAGGGATATCCTACAGTACATTCAAACAGTTTTTAATGCAAGCAAAGCTTATTTACACGCGGTTTTTTTTTTTTACTCAATTTTAGTAGGTCTCTATGGTAACCAACTTTCATCCTTTAATCGTTTAAAGTTATACTATGTGCCACGTCTAGTTTGGCCACAAAGTGTATGGGGAGAGTTGGAAATACACTAGGGACTCTGAAGTCACGTTTAACGTGGCACAGACTAATTATTTTATCAAATATAAGTTAATTAATAAATGCTGTTTGTAATATCAGGTTCGGATTAGAGATTTGTAAAGCATCATTTTCCAGTGAATATTTTTGTGTTTTGCGATATATTTACAGCGGTACATTTACATTAAATAAATGTATTATTATTGTTTACAGAAAGTATTTGATTAATAAAAAAATAATAAATAAAACAATTTGCTATGACATCTTCATGCAATGTAAATGGGAAAATTTAAATGCAACTTGTGTTATTCAGCTTAAACGAATCGATTAATGCAATAGCGGGTACAGTATCATGCTAAGAAAAGTACTTGAAAGTAATTGGCTGAAAACATCTTCAAATTTAAAAGAAAAAATGACGGATTTATGAATATTATGCATTTAAAAATTTAAAAAGCTGTCATTTGCAGCAAACCCTCCAGTACATTTACTGAATGTTATAAATGTTGTACACAAGTAAATGTACACAAGTTAATTCTATCCGATATTATTATTATATTCTTCAGTGAAAGAAAGAGCAAAAGCATTTTAAATTTAAATTTTTAATGGCAATTACAAGATTACTTTCAATCACTACAATATTTTACTTTTAGTCGAAGGCGCAACTTCTTGTGATATACACCCAATTTCAGTCTAATATAAGTAAAAGAAATAATTCTTTGAGAAAGTTTTAAAATTCAGCTACTAAATTGTGCCTCATTATATAAATCATATTTGATAATAAATTATCTTTTGATAAACTGATTGGCCATGTACAGCATGTGCAAAAATCAGAAAAAATATCTGTTTATTTATGAAAATGTGACCTAATAATTGATGACTAATGTAGTGTTTTTTAGTAAAAACTTTTAATTATTCATTAATTAATTACAGCAGTTCAATTTGATTACCGAAATTTTAAAATTCTAGATTGAAATAGTATAAAACAATAAATGTTTTAATAAGAGCTTTTTTAATTATCCAAGATGTGATATTACTTGAGTAGTACTTGATTGTATGAAAACCTGAATAGTGTAGTTTGAAGAAGTCTTATATTGTTATTGTGGAATCAATGATGCACAAACTACAAGCTAATTATGAGGAAACCGAATAACAATTTTGCATTCATGCATAAAAACTGTAGAGATGTGAAAACTAGAAACTAGATACAAATTTGATATTATTTGTAAACGACGAAGAGAATGAGAAGAATGAATGACCAAACATTTTATTGAATCTGTCAAACATCTCAGTATATTTGTATGATATTGAGGGAAAGCTGCCGTCAAGTTGTGATGCTCTTATCTCATTTTTATTGTCATGGCATTTACAGAGGCAATAAAAAATACATTATTATTAGTGGTATCGGTTTTTTATAATAACCAAACTGTATGCCCCACTACAAATTTCTGGTTTCCGGCAAGTTATTATGATGCTCCTCCATCCTCAACTTAAATTTCATACACCATTTCATAGCACATACCGGAACTGTAGTTATATTTTCGTGCAAAAAGACAGTGACATCGCCATGGTTACAAAACAACAGTGCAAAGTCCACTGAAGTTATAATATCCAAACTTTCTACAAATCAAAGACAAATGTACCATCTGTTGACACGCAAAAGCACTAAATGGTACAGCTAACCAATTATTAGCAAGTTTATACCAAAAGTACGAGAACTTTTGGACTTGTATGTTAGTAAACCCATTGTGCATTTAGTAATTAACATAGCTTGCACTCCTATAATTGCATTCTGTGCTTAGTAATTAAGAAAAACATGGGAAAATGAAATGAGCATTTGTTACAAGTGATGTAGTCGTTAGTGTAAGAAAGTTTATAATTACTGCATAAAGAAATGAAAAGTCGGTTATTAGCAAGAATTTCTTAATTAATTTTTTTATTACAGAATTTTTTCGCATATTTTAATTAAGATTTATAATAAAATAAAAATCGATGCATTGTTGTGGATAAAGAAGGAATTTATCCAATCATGTAATGGAGTCTTGTTTTTATTATTTTACAACCAAAAGTGGTTTTGTTAATAAGATTACTGGTGACAGGTGGCTCCTCCCACAAAGTCTAATTTTACAACGGATTCCAGAAGAATCATTACGTTTAGCCACGTTTCCGAAGAATTAAAGAATTAGATGAGTGGTAATTGCATCGAACAACTAATCCCTGATTTAAAAAGGCAAATCTTTATCGATTTTTCCATCTTCAAACGACGGTACATTGAAACGTAGTAGCGAAAACGATTTATACCATGGCGTAAAATGATAAGAATTTATGTGTGTAAGGTATGCCTTTGCATAGGGGTCCTCCGAAACATTTGCAGTAAATTTTAAACGTTTTTCTCAATTACAGTTTACTTAATAAACAGTTTGTACACTTCTTCAGAAAACATATTTGGTGACACAAACGTAAATCATAAGCCAGGTAGAGTTCGATATAAATAAATGGGTAAATGTGCTACTTAGGAAATTTAATTCAAGTTAAGTGTTTTATTCAAAGCAGAATTAAATAGTGATAACTGTCTATCAGATATTTTCTACAGCTTACCGTATATGCTTTAAAATAATTTTAAGTACCGGTACTAAAAAGTTGTACTAATAACAAATACATTTGGGCTTATTTCAAAGGCTTAGTTGACGAATAAGTTGTTTTTTGTATCCAATAATGAATAATAAAATTTATTTTAAATTTTTAAAAACTAATAAAACATTTTTTAACATTTAAACGTGGATACAATTTATTTTATAATTTATTTGTAGACAGAAGTATTTTGTGTAATTTTGTCTTATATGTACATGATAAATTTGCTAAACAATCTTTTTTGCTTCTATTTAAAAGTCACTAAATGTTTTGGTACCGACTTTTATATTTGTTTATCCTTAACAACTGATGTAAATGTGTGCTATTGTTGATGTAAATACAGTATGTGCTTTTGTGCAGTCGGCCCGCGGGCCAGATGCGTTCCCCTGAAATGTTCCATCCGGCCCGCGTCGCATTATTTCTAATCTGACGAATAAATAATCCTAATTCCCAATTTGTTCCAAATTATGCGAAACTTTTACAAATGCAGTCACAGTTTCATTCACCACATTCTCTCAGTCATTAATAGGACTTAGTATCACAAAAAACACACAAGAATTGTGTAAAATGCATCATTTTTATTTTTTTTATAAATTATATTAACCCGCCTAAAGTTTTTTTCCTTTTCTTTGATTCCTTCTTTAAAGTTTTTCCATCACTGGCTTACTGTAGAAAAAGCCCCAATAAACTCACAACTGACTATTGAACGTATTCGTGTCTAGCAACTTTATTTTTATTTTTGAAAAAAAATAAATTATGGGTAACATTTAGTAAAGTACTTAACTTATTTAGTTAATTAGATTTTAATAAAAAATGACAAAAATTTTGAAAAATACTGAACTAAAAGATTCATGTTGTCCTGATAAGGAATAAGCCAAAAAATGCAAACTGCAAAAGCAATAAATTTATAAGTTACCGAACCACTGTAAAAATGTACAGTATATCATCATACTAATTTATCTTCCTATCCATTATATTTTCGCTACAACATAGAAATAATTATTACAAACTTTTTGAAATGCCCTTATACATTTTACAGCCTATTAATTTTATTATTTAATTAATCAGTCCCTGTATGTGAAATTTCATTTCACGTGTCAAGACATTCAAAATGTAGTTAAAAGAACTTTTAGAGCTGATATTTTTATTTTAGCAGTATAAAGTATACTGTATTATTTAGACAATATTACTTTCTGTGTTGGAAGATGCTAACAGCTTATAAACCCTTATGAAAAATGTTTACATAAATTACCTATTACTTTTTTATACAATTTGTCAGTTAATAAATATTTATAACGAATGAACGAGTAGAAGCATTAATTTAGAAGGAAAAAAAAGTGTTAAATATTGCTATCTAGAGGCTCGTATTCAATAACTGTGCTAATGAATCACTAGTTGTTACGTAAGCATAATGAATGTCTATACAGTATATTCCTACTGCATGTAAGCTTATATTTTTTTATCAAGCAAATAATAATAGCGGCAAATTATTATTTAAACGGATTTTATTTTTATAGCATGAAGAGTCGGTAGAGTATAATTTTATCAAAAGGTTGTTAATGGTGATACATTAACGCTGATGCCTATAGCCGATACTTTATACACTACAGTATGTTTATTGTTTGATAGATAAGCGAACGACGTTAAGAGGATTTTTCAAGGGGATTATATTTAGTTTAAATCCTCGATGTCATACGATTACACACAGCTTTAATAATTTTATACATAAAACGGTTTTTTTACAGCGTTTCGGGCAGTGTGCTCAGAGACAACATCTGGCGTTTTCTCTGTGGAAACAAATGGGATGGCTGTATCACGCTAAAATCTACGTTACATGATATAAAGTCATCAACATAATCTTAAGTACAGTACTTTGCATTGCGTAAATCATCATTTTTATTTGACAGTTTTATTTTCAGTTTTATTCAGGCATACGTCAATTTAAACGATTTTTCTAACCCTTTGGATTTGGTTAAAACATTAATGTTTTAATTCAATAACTAAGTTGTGTTTGGTCCAATTTGTCTAATCTTCAATTAAAGTCTAACTAACTAAAAATTAATTTACAAAATATATTTTAAATAATTTGGTTTTCTTTTATTTAAGTAAAAACAATTTTCTAACATGAGCTTGCTAGACATACTGTATACTTTACGTTCAATAGTCAATGCTGTGCGCCTAATTTTGCACTGAGCACATCATTTTCTAATTGAATCATAATGAAACATGCATAAATATTATTCAATAAATGTAAACAACAGTACTATTAACTTTATATTTAATTGAAAAAAAGCAAAACATTAAAGTAACATTAGCTTCTTCTATACTGTGTATATAAAAAAGAATGTGTGTCTCCATCCTTTATGCATTCCTACACCTTTTGTCCTGTCGCTATGAAATTTTAGGAGATTATTCAGTACACTTAGAGCAGTGTTCCCCAACCTTTTAGTCACCAAGGACCGATAAACTTGGGAAAAAATTTCCTGCGGACTGGTCAGTATTTTATAATCTTCATTCTGGTTTTTTTTTGTATTGCGATTACAATATTATCGATTATATCGTGAAAAAAAATTTTTTTGGGGACCGGTAGCATTTGCTCCGCGGACCGGTACAGGTCCATAGAGGGGAATTTGGGGACCAAGGACTTAGAGGAACCGATGGGCCTAAAAAAAGTTTTTAAATATCGTTAAAATATTTTTTTAATAAAATTTGCGATTCGCGAGACAGAGTCAGAGTTTGATAAACCTTTAGCGTCATCTTTTGAGATAACAATAAAATTAATATGGCGAATGCAATAAATAACACAATAAAAAATTAACGGGACGAGACCGAACAGGATAGGATTCATAATCTTTGCAGCAACGCGCGACGGGATATACCGGTAATTTTATAAAAAATTATAAAATAAATTTCATTAGTGTTTCAATTTGTTTTATGTTTAAAATAATTTTTCTTTTAAGTTATGGGAAACATATTCATATTGTACGTTTTTTACGTGAATATGTTCATTCAAATTTTAATATTTTCCACTAATTAATTTTTAAATTTTTTTAGACACTATTTGGATTGACCATAAAATCAAAACATTGATGAAAAGGAAATCCATGAGAAATAGTTTACCGGTAAATATGCAACGTTGTCTTGTCGTGTTTAATTATGTCATTTTGATTAATTGAAAAAGAATTTCAGACATACAGTACTAAACGATTGTAAGAGAAAAGAAAATTACTTCATTTGCTTTATGTAAAGAAAAAACGATTTAGACTTTAAAAAATAGTTGCATTAGCTGAAAGCTAGTTTTTTTTTAACTTATTCAATTTCTTTCATCTAAAATTAGCCATAGAATAGCAAAGCGCCAGCTATGCCATACAGGAATCAGACATGTACGGTACTTTTAAGATGGCGTGACTAAATTTATACCTTTTTAAAGCCTCAACCGTGTGACATTTTATTTTATATCTTGACGTTATTATCAGCTTAAAAACGATATTTTATACTGTCATATTTGGTGTTGATGTATTTTTAGAGCCCTGAACTGATTTTGTTTAAAATATGACGCTTTCAGGCGGCGCAATGTGAAATACTATCTAACTTGTCAACCTGTTGTCTGCTAGGATTCGTTGATGCCAACAAGGAAACAGAAGCTCAACTTCCGCTTTCTCGTTTCCTGTTTAACGCTGATTTCAATGATTCGACGATTTTTCTCAATCCCTGGGGCTGCAACGTTCCAATAATTTCAAATTAAAAAATAAAAAAAAAAAGTTGCAACAAAAGCGCTTCAAACTAAAATAACCACATTTTGAGTGTAAAAATAATGCATTGTTTTAAACGTTATGATGATTTACGTTGAAAATGTGGGTGATTGGGTGGTGAAATCGTGCCCGTGGGTTGATCAGCATGGCCTTGGTTGCCAGCTATTTCATTTAATCTTTCTGTATTTTAGTCGTGACGTCATCGGAAATTGGTTTATGGCGAGTTTTTATTTCGCCGGGTTGTTTAATGCCGCAGTTAAAATGAGAGGGATGAAAGGGGTGAGGAGGGAGATGCGATAGTATGAGTATACGCATGCGCCCTGACGTGAAAAGACAATTTATACAAACACAGTTGGGATTTGCGCACCGAAAATGCACGTACCGTATTCATCTATTTCGCTACCATTTTGATTTTACCACTGTTTATTTTTAGGGAGAAAATGTTTTGAAAGAGGGCCAACCAGCGAATACTAGATCGACTACTAAAGAAGATTGTTTCAGAATTCAGATTTTTACTCATTGTACTGTGTGTTCTCCAAATATCATGATCCTTTATCTCAAAAGTGAAAACACAAGATGAAATCCATTAACCTTGCTAAATTTATCAACGTAATTCGTGCAGCACGAGTTTTGCTGTAGAGTTGTGTGCGCTAAATCCAATTAAAACAGAAAAAATATTTTTTTTTTGCTTTTATTTATATCTTTTTATGCTTCAAGTAGATTGGTAAATATTCGCCAAAGTTGACGAAATTTGATATTAAGATTAAATATTAGGTGAAACGTTTATGACCTTTTAAAATATCCGGTGTCAAAGAAAAAGATTAGAAATTTGAGAACGGTTGAAAACAACCAGTGCTCAGTGGTTTATTTGCGATAAATGTTTGGAAAGGAATAGTGTTAATCTAGAAGAGAATTTGAGATTTACAGTAAATGATATAAAAGTAGTCAAAAGACAAACAACTCATTTGTAAATGTTATTTTTATCTGTAGTATGAGAACGTCGTTGGCAGATTAATTTGGTTAAATGCTGTTAACAACTTCAAATATGATTAAGCTAAAGTACTAGAAATTTGTAAATTTAACATCAGTTTTATCATTTGCAAATTACTTATCAGGGAAAGTTTTCTTTAAAAAATTTGACAAAGAAATGTATGAGTAACTTAAATGTAGAAATAGTGTGGAAAATTTCTTTTACAATTACTGTACATCCGGCATGCAACAATAATTTAAACAAATTCCCAAAACTAATTTTTTTTAGAATATTAAGTAAAAAAAAAACGGAAAAATTTTCCAAATTTTGAAATATTTTTTGTAGATAATAATAGAAAAGCCCACATTGTTTGTGTCGTCTACATATTCTACTGTTAATACCAGCTTATTGTAATCAAAAGCAGCGTAAAATTTTGAGACACATTTTTCTAAAAAATAACTATACCATTCCAGTACAGTAAATTCTAGCTTTCAAATTAGTTTAAAAAATTTGAAGTTACATTTCAAAGACACAGTTCACCGTTACATTTAACAGCTATAATCTACCAGCTACATTTCAACATAGAACTGAACAACAAAAGTTTAGTTATCAATGTGAAATTTGAAACCTAGATTTCAACGCTGTAATTCAAAAATAAATTTAATTTTCAATGTAAAATTTAAAAAATAAAGTGAATTTTCACTGTAGTATTTAAAAAATAGATTTAATTTTCAATGTAGATTATGCAGACTAATTTTTGCATCTAAACGTAGCCGAATTAATTTAATTTATTTTAGTGACTTTAGTATTTAAAAAATAGATTTAATTTTCAATATAAAATTTAAAAATGCAATTAATTTTCCATGTAGACTACGCAGACTAGTTTTTGCTCTAAACGGAATTTAGATGAAGCAAATCTAAACGTAGCAGAATTAATTTAATACATTTTAGTGAACGCAAACTCTGCTCTACTAAATCATGTACATTTCATTTACACTTTTATTTTGCACAATTCGATATAGTGCAGTAAAAGGAGAAAAAAAACCAAACTTTTTCTAAAAGTCTTAGCATAGATGCACTTGTCGTAAAATACAATTATTATGACAATCGATTCGCCACTTAAAGTCAACTTTACTCAATTATAATTTTGCTATTGGAAAACACGATATTTGCTTAAATATGCAACTTGGAGTGTAAGATTATAAGTTACTTACGTCACGACATTAACGAAATGTTTGTAATTTACACGTTAGGTGTTAAAAGTCATATTAAAATACTTTTAAATTGTCCATGAACTATAGTACATACAGTACTATTACTCCATGGTTTATTTTTCATACAGTATATATAAGTAACTTAGGGCGGAATAAAATTTTATTCATTTTTACAACCTCAAATAGAGTGTGAAAAAAATTGAACTTGAAGAAAAAATTTGAGACATAGACCAAAAATGAAATAAAATTTGATAAAAAAGGAGGTTCTCACAACACCCACTACAATTGAGGGCAAATTCTTACTTCCTGTAACTACCAGGAAAAGCAACCAAACATTTTTACATAATATTATCTTCTATATATATAAAAATGAATGTGTGCGGATGGTCTGTCCTATATGCATTCCTACACCATTTATCCTATCGCCATGAAATTTTAGGTCATTATTCAGTACACTTCGACAAACATTTTAGCCAAAAAAAAATTTTATATATTGTTATTATATTTGTTTAAATAAGTTATTTAAGTCAGTTTTGGGGTTCGCGAGACAGAGTTTGACATTCTATTTGAGATTTGTTTTCAAAACATTATGGTTACATGGTCAAAATTTTTGTACTAAAATGATCTAAAACAACATGTCTAAATACAGTATTAATCTTAACTATTTAATAGACCTCAATGTGTGCTGGTTTGCCTATGTAAAATCTAACAAAGTTTAATTCATTATTTTACAAAAATGTTTTTATTATGTGTTGTAACTTACAACAATAAAATTTTTAATACAAAATCATTTCAATAAAGTATTCATTTTATTATGTTTTTATATGATTATTTCAATATAGTAAAAATTTTATTATATTACAAAAACACATTTTGCTAAAGCTGTAGGGCTTTTGCTAATCTTTTAGTTTGTAAGATATAAAACCATGCTTTTGTGGTTTAATATATTGTCAAATATTGTATTGTAAATTCATGATTAACATAATTTTTAAGTTTATATTATGAAAATCGCATTATTTTCTATATGTAGTGGACTTAATCCACTTCATAAGTAAGCGTCAATGTGACCTTTATTTAAAAAGATTTCATAAACAATACGGTCCCTATAAGCAGAATAAAGTTTTTTTTCTTCTAATTTACATCCTCAAAAAGTTGAAGATGAGAGAAAAATTGAACTTGAGGAAGATGAATTGAGAAATCTCACACTAAGGTTCACCGAAATTTAAAACCAATTCTTATCTCCTTTTAACTACAGTACTAGGAATAACCAATTAAATAATTTTGATTTATGCATAATGTAACATGCAGACTGAAATTCTGTTTTGAGTTTGGAGGGAGAAATAGTCAGGTAAAAGTTACTTCCATTTTGCCCTCACTTTTTTCATATTAATGAGCCCCTAATGTTTATCAAACTTTATCTCAATTTTGAAACTGTGAAGTCAAAAAAAGATTTCAAAAAAGAGTAAAAAAATCACAAAATAAATACATATATTCGTCTTCTACCTTTTGAAATTAATATTTTAAATAACAATTTTAAACATAAGTCTTTAGTTTTAAATTTCTATAAATGATTCCATTTAATGTTAACCAAAATTTCAGGATAAAAGAAAATCCACGTGAAAGTATTTAAGTAATCCAAGTATAGTTTGTGGTGTTTTGAAGATGCATCGACTGCCTCATTGACTACAAGTTTCAGGGATTAATAAAACTGTCTCTAGAGTATTTGCTTTTCCACTTGTTTCATCCAAGCACAGTACAGCAGTGCTCACATTTTAATTAGAATAATTTTTGTTGCCCGATTACAGTATTTAACATTGTTATTAACAGCCTTTCGTAATTTTATTAAACACGCTTTTTACCAAAGTAAGTCAGTGGAATTTTAACGGAAATAACACTCCACTCGAATGATTGCGCATTCCGTCAATGTAGACAGGCTTCACGCTATAATAATTGTTATTATTTTTATGCATTATTACAGTGGCTAGGCGCCGAAACTAAATTACTATTTGCAATTACCACTCTGAGAATGCAGAAAATTAGTAACTGTTGAAGAATGCAACGCTATTTAAAACAGCTCTACGAGTACTTATCTAGTATAGTATGTTGTTATTATTATTATTATGCTAAATATACTAATAGAGTATTTAAGTTTTGGGCAAAATGCCGACTATGTCACATCCATACAACAAAATCATGAAAACGGTTTTCCTTAAACTAAAAACAAACATTTGTGTAAGTTGTGTACTGTATGTCTAACGGTTGATCCCGAAATATACTGGAAAATAATTTTTGGCTTACACTGTCATAATATGGGGTTAGAAAGTTACTGTTAAGAACCCTGTGTTTGTGTTTCTCTATTGACAATTTGGTCATGGAATTCGATGCTTTTCCTCTACTGGAATAATTGATCGTTCTTTTGTCATAACAATGGTTTGTTGTTGTTTTGGTCTCTTTTTGATCGTCATAGCCATTCACTTCGTAAATACATATAAGATTTCAAAGATACTAAGGCATTTTTTTTCTTTTTTGGTTAAATTCACATTCCACATCTTGTGCTGCTCAGTACTGAACATTTTTACTATATGATGGTTTCGTAATATTGCGTAATTGGATTGAAATCTGAGCATGCATTACAGTATATCGATTTTAAAATGCTGTAAATAATAAATAAAGCAAAATATAATAAGGTGAATATAATATTATGAAAAAGAAACCAGAAAGCAAAATATAATTTAGGCAGAAGAAATTGAGTGCTAGGAAGGGGAGAAAAGATGACGTCGTTTGATGACCGTCGTAAATTGTTTGCCTCTGGGCTTAACGAGAAAATGTTTTTCAACAATGGATCTGGAAACAGAGGCAATCGTCTCGTAAAATATCACCCCATTCGACTTTTACCCTGTACGTGTACAATTGAGCCCAGAACACACTGCAGTGGGCGGATTTTCATTAAACACTTAATGGAAATCAATACATCAAACAGAATAATGAATTTTTCATTTGCAATTAGTTTTTCCATTGTAAAAGAGGGCGATTTAAGATTAGAGTGGCCGGTATCACCAATGAGGAAAGAAGTGGGAGAATTGAGCCTATTTTCAAACTGCCCCCTTTACAATCGAATTGCCCCACATTGGAAAACACTGGAGTACAGGATCAGTAATGATTAATCAAGCGTGGTTACACTTTATTAATTTTTATTGTTGTTATTGATAAATGACACAAAAATGTTTGCAATAAATAAAATATTAAAGTCGCAAATTCCATCGAGTGCCACTCAATATTACGTTATTTTGGAGTGGAGAGGATCAGAGAGGGTTATTTAATGGCAATATGCTCGTTGTCATGGTAGCCATGGCGTGTTGAGCATTTTGTGTATCACGTGACAATGATACAAGGTGACTTAATGTGCAAGCGCCCCCTGGTGATTAGTCATTTGATGTGAACTTTTTTACGGCACGGGTACTCGATTAAATTTTAGATATTTGCTCGCTACTTTTTTACGTCTAACACAATTCCCTAAAGTAAAATAAGCAGTTTCATATAATCTATACGACGTTGTTGCATGAAACAAAAAGAAAGGCAAAAAAAAAAAAATGAAAAATGAGTTTTATAAACTACTTTTGATTGACGTAAAGCCAATACCTTAATTGTCATGACGTCAATTAGACATCAGTTTTGTTTTTTTAGTTTTTTTTTATTATTAAGTTAATGGAAAATTTAAAATTCGGACTTGAAATGTGTTTTCTTTCTAATGTAATTGTCTCGTCGACGTCGTGATATATCAAGCAAAATTTCTCTTTCTTTTTATTATTATTTAACATCTTTTTATTTTACTTTTTCTTGGCGCATTTACGCTTTCGCATTGAGTAGTGCTCATCCTTTATGCTTCTCACTCAGGTATTGATCGGAAATGCGCTCAATTTCATTTTAGTTTAACTCACCTGGGCTTTTACTTATGAAAATTGTGTTCAAGCACGCGAAAGAGTTTGCGCGTGCTTTTTTCTTGTAATTCACAGTATTAGTAATGCCGTAAAGCAACGTTTGTCCGCATCATCATCATTCATTATTTCTATGTTTACACTCTGTCAATTCAAATTTCAAAGAAATGTCTCTCCTGATAAATTTTTTTTATATGTGTGTAGATATCTTTTTCTTTTTTTTTTTTAAACGTTACGTCGAGTAGTTACGACTTCATTGTTCGTTATCCATCTCGTTAAAGCACTGCAATCACTACTTCCAGTTAAACTCGGCGTAATTAAAAACGACATGGCACTTATAGACTGACATTTAGAAACGCAAACAAAATAACGAGATATAGAAAAAAAATAACTTTGCTTGGCAAAAGACACTGGTGGGTTACGCTCGGCGTCACTGCACATTTAGCACTGAACAAAATTCTACCTGTTCACGTTGGTAATGCGCCGAGATAAGGGTCGATAGTCGGTGGTGGCTGTTGTAGATGGCGCTGCAGTGCTATCGACTTCTGGCGACGATAAACTTTTTACTGCAGCGTTTTGTCTGCGTGTATACATAAGAGAGCGCCATCTACTAAAATATACGTTGCGTGTTGTTCCACTTTATTTATATTTCATGTTAGCCTCAAGTTTCAGCCGCAACTCTGACGTCACTTGTCTATCGAGTGTGCGCAGTGTTGAAACAGAGGGGTTTAAGTCTTACGGGTTCCTATGGGGGTTAAGTCGCATCATTGGACTTGTTTACTTTTTCTTTTTTCCTATTCAAGCTGTTTTATGTTCATCTTTTTAATGCCACGATTTCATTATGATTGACGTTATTTTCTTTTATTTTTAGAAAGTTGATTTTTTTTGTAATTTGGTGACGTTGATTGAAGTTGCGGTACCGTTTGTTTATGTTTTGCCATGACAATGTTATACTGTAATCATCTTAATTTATATACTAAACGAAATGTGCATACTTCAATTGAAACGTTTGATTTTAGTCAGTTTTTTTAAAAATTATATGTTTTCAGCATCTTTTTATTTCTCGGTTAATAAATTCATCAGAATTATGAGTGTTATTTTGGTTTCTAACTTTTTAAAACTTTTTTCTTTCCTTTTTTGAGTTGTTTCCAAAAAAAAAAAAAAAAAGTGCTTTAAGCGCATTTTTTATATTAATTGAAATCCGAATAAAAACGTCGCTTACTTTTTGATGAATGGTGGCTCCAACAAAAACTGGTAAAATGATCCCAATATAAAAAATACTTTTGACAATTCTATACCTCAGTTTCAAATAAAAAACATGGTCGGAAAAATGACAAGTGAAAAATGCATCCAGAAATAAAGAGGTGTCGTTTGATTTGCATAAATAAAATTTAAATAAACAAGATTACACAATCATGTAAATGTCAATCAAGATACAAACTAAACACTATCGAAAAGTTGAATCTTAAACCCAATGCGATACATAACTAATGATTGTGTCATCATAAATTACAATGGAATTCGTTTAACACGAAGTGGCCGAGACCAAGAAATTTCTTTGTGTTAAACGAATTTTGTCTAAAACAAACATACAAAAACGACATATTTTTACTAAAATGACATTTATTAGAGTACATCATATTAGAATTACTATTTACATCATATTAGAACGATTATTTATATTGTAATAAATATAAAATTCACATTTCAAAATAGTATGCATTTTGTACATACATATGCATGTATGCATCTAAGAAAAAACAATGCAATTTTAACTTTTTTTTTTAAAAACAAATAAAAAATTTATTGATTTTGTATTTGTTTTTATTAATGCAATTTTTAATCCGGAGAAGCAATATTTTCTTGTATTAATCGGGGGTTGTTTCGTGTTATCAGGAAGCAAATTCAGAGCCGGCGTAATCTTTAGCGGAGCCGGGTTAAAAAGTTAACAAAAAAAATCAATAAATAACAATTTTATCTAGAAATATTTTTTCCAAGACAATGTTTTTTAAATTCCATCAATTTCATCAAAAATTTGTAAAAAACAAAATTGCTTAAAAAAATTAAAAAAATCTAAAAAAAGAATTTACCGGTATATAGAAAAAAATTGTCAAAAAAATTTGTCAAAACAAAAAACTAAAAAAAAAAATTTGTTTTTAAAAAAATTATTAAAAGTAACATATCAAGAAAACTTTTTAAAAACTCCATCAATTTAATAAAAAAATGCAAAAAATTAAATTATTAAAAATAACAATTTTATCTAGACAATTTCTTTTTAAATTAAATCAATTTAATAAAAAAAAACCATTGTTTAGAAAAAAAATCTCAAAATAAATTATGTAGAAAAACTAATTTTCTCAAAAAAAAAAAATTGTCTAGAAAAAAATATTAAATTGTCTAAAATTTTTTTTTTTGTTTTACAATTTTTATCAATTTTTACAAATGTATGGAAAGGCCTATACTTTAGTTCGGGACTCCAATTTTGTTTTGTGTTAAACGGATTCTACTGTAATATGAAACTGAATTTCCAACAATTTTTCATTAAAATGCGACATTCATTTTCAAAACACTATCATCAACACTTCACCAAGAAATAAAATATTTCTATTGCAATTATAATAGTACTAATGCAATTGTAAATGATTGTACCTTGACATTTTGTGCAGATAAGACCGTCATTGTACAATCTTTCTAATGTGTATTTGAGATGTTTGCCAGTATAAAGTGT
Organism: Helicorthomorpha holstii; assembly: GCA_013389785.1. Classification (NCBI taxonomy): domain Eukaryota; kingdom Metazoa; phylum Arthropoda; class Diplopoda; order Polydesmida; family Paradoxosomatidae; genus Helicorthomorpha; species Helicorthomorpha holstii. The sequence goes on from JAAFCF010005748.1 coordinate 1,439,054, forward strand.
GCTTCTGACAGCCTTTTTAATAACAAACTGCACATATAGTAACGATTGTATGTTATTATTATTATATTTTTTTTTGGAAATGCATTAAAATTGGCCACATAAGTGGCAATACGTACAGAGTAAGTAAAACTCTTAAAAGATAGTTTCCTATTGGCTTACGATGGACATTATAATTTTCGATTTTTCTGTCTGTTATTATTGGAATTGCATTAACTTAGCAAGGTAAGGCAAAAGCCAGTTGGCTTTTTGACAGTTGCATGCAAAAGGGCGTGTCACGTGACAAGTGTAGACTAAACCAAAAAGCGTACTTGGCTGGCAGTGGTGCAGCAGCTTTGGACAATTGCCATTAACCGTAACCCTTTCAGATCTGGTCGAAGGCCGCGAACAAATCACACTTTTTGTTTGGAAATTCACTCGGCTATTTGTTTTGGTTTTTTTTATTATTTTTATTTACGTTGTGGTAACTCTGCAAAAAAAAAAATGGTTTAACTATACGAGATATTTATTCGTAATAACTCGTTATGAACAGTTTTTATGAGCTCTTTCCGTGTCAACTTGACCTACTTATTTCTACCCTTTGCTTATTAGTAATCAGTGTTATAGCGATTGTTGAAATATTGTTGCACTCAATGCCTGGGACTGCAAACGAGAAAGTGTTGCCTCTGGGGAATATCAACTGACGTCATTGTGTGATGCCAGCAGTCAGACGCTAATTTTATGTCATTTAAACATAATAATAAAAAAATATATATAGAGTATATACAAGATTTGATTGCAAATTTTCTATTAATACAATTTCTATAGTAAAGAAAAACAAACCAGTATTAAGTAATCCATTGAGTTCAAACTAAAATATATATATGAGTAGTTAATGTACAAGTATAATGGGTAATTAACTTAGTGGGACGTTTAAACCGTCTATTTTTAGCGGTATTTTGAAGTACATGGCTGATCTCAATTGATCTCGAAACATCACATGATTTTTTTGAATATCCGGTTTGAAGTGATAAACAAACACCGGTCAACCACTAGATTTGAAAAGATGGGTTTTATCTATAGTACAACGAGTTATGTGTGGGTTTTATCTATTTGTATCGATCTAATGCATTACTGTAGTTGTATCATGCAGAGCTCATTATGTTATGTGTCAATTATGCTAATGAAGTGGCTGACCAACATGTATGTCTGAACTTCCGGTAAATACTTGATAAGTTATTTCGCCGGCGCCATAAAAATACTGAATAAAAATTTAAACTTAAAATTATTATGCTTGGTAAAAAACAACTCCGAGTTTTTAATTAGTTTAATTTTAGTACATGTAATGGATTTTGTTGATAAAAATTTATATAATCGATTTTTTAACCCTTTTTCAGACAACATGATTATGTTGGCAACTTTGGTATTGAATAAGTAAGTTATTTTTTTTTTTCAAATATTTTGTGAATTCTATTAAAATCTAATCAACTAAATAGCAGTTCACAAAATATTACAAATATCACATTTTTTTTTGTTAAAATAGTAGATAAATTTTTAAAATGTGCTTTCTAGACACACAAATTCAATAGCCTGTTTTGCACTAAGGACATTATTTTCTTAATGAATAATTATTTATATGATAAAGAAGAATCAATGTTATTCAATGTATACAACAGTACACATCCACATTTTAATCAATTGAAAAGGTTATAGGTTTTTACACAGGTTTTATGTCTATAAAAATGATGATATAAATTATGTTAAAAAATGTTTTACTAGTTTTTAAAAACAGTTAAGTTTTATTATAAGTTATGGGAGACAAAGTAGAACTTATTTGTCAACGAATTTGTCCGGAAAAAAGTTAGAAGAATTTTTTAACAATTTACATTATGCAATACAGTAAAAAAATTGATACGATTTTGTATTTGGAGTTTTGTGTTTTCAAGCTGTCCACATTGATTTTTTTATAATAGATATTGAAACATTGGGCATCTACTTTAATACTATATTTCTAAATAAAAGATAACAGAACTAAATAATTGAGTAGCTATTTGCTAAGGTACTTATATTAAAAGAAACCATACAATACAATTAATACAACTTATCCGATTGTACAGTAAGTAATCTTGATTGCCCGTTCGTATCATGGCAACTAATTCGAAATGTTATTAATTTATTAGTTTTAAATAACCAATAATATAATATTGTCTTGTGAGTAAATTATTAAAATCATCATTTTGCTAACAAGTAACGCTACTTAAAGAAAACGCCTAAAAGCAAAAACAATTCCTTCGTGTAATACTCTGTTATAATCATTAACTTAATAACTTCTAATTAACATACTGTATAAGCACTTACGGATATGATTTACAGTTTAACCAAAGACTGATAATAATCTTTATTACATCCATATCACCTCGTTTTACGTCCTTATAACTATAAACACATCCACAATTTGGATAACAACAATAAAGCTCATAAACCGTTTACGTAACTACCGGTGCGCCAGTGTTATTTTTAAATAAACGGCTTTGTTATTGATTATTTTTGGTAGTCATAGCTCAAAACCCAATAAAGTTTTTATCAATATCTTAAATAGTAAACATTTTAAACTGCCAATGAACTGCGGTGATGCTAAAATATTCCTGCTCAGTATGCTTAAACAGTACGACGACTCAAGTAAAGCAGTCGAATAGTTTTATTGGTCCATTAAGTTGCATGTGGGGCATTGGGCTTATGGCTAAAAAATGTTGGAACTCTTACAACCAAACTCGTTTATTTTTTATCCCCTTGATATTCGAAGCTCATGAATGTATTCACTTATTTTTTTTCTTGCCAATTATTTAGTGAAGCGTTCTAGAATGTCACAAACAGAGTGTCATTGACTTCGAATCATCTGACTAAATTCTTATTAGTTGCCAGAGGGAAATAACTTATCTTTTTGTTTTCAATTGTGCTACTGTGACAATAGGTCAATAAAACAAACTAGGATTAACTTAGGATCAAGCTTAAAAATGTAATATACAGTAGTAGCGGTTCTCAACCTTTTCGAAATGGCGGAGCACTTAAGATTGGCCGTAAAACTCGACTAACATAAAATAAGTTTTTTGTCACGTCGTTATTAATATTTTCAAAACAACATTCATTTTTAGTATAGAAGATACTAAACTCAATAACTATTATTTTTTCTATATTTTGTAATTAAAAAATTATTGCAGTTGCAATAAAATAAGTTTAATAGGAAAGTTGTGAATGATGTTGTTTACATATACCGGTGGGATAGGACGATATATTTGCTCAACATATTGAATTAATTATATATTTGTAGCATTTAGATATTTCAATTTACAATATTTTCTTAAATTAGTTTTATAAATAACATAAGAAAATCCGCATCTCCACTTTTCACCAATAGAGAAATGAGACTAAATTGCATCAATCAAAATACATACAGTGTCTATTCTTTAACTGATGAGACTGAATTCCATTAGTTTCAATAACTATTTTTTTCCTTCTTTAATACAGTGTTTACCAACCTTTTGTGTGCTATATCCCACCTAAACCTTTCAAAAATTATTATGCCCCCCTCCATATTACATCATTTTAAGTTTTCAAAATTGAAATGTTCACTAAAGAAACGTTAATAATACTGTAGATAGGTTTTAGGATGAAATTACTAGAAATTTAATAATCAAATACAGTGGGTAAATTATCAAAACAAATAATTTATAGCTGAAATTTGAGTATTGGAATCCCCTGAGATTTAGAATTTTTAGGACACAGATGCATAATTGTTGCCAGTTTTCACTTGATTTTCTTTTTTAGGTGCCACCTTCTTACAAGTTGATGTCAAGTACAGTATATAATAAAATTTGGAATTTCACTTTCCTCGTATAAAGAAATGAGACTAATTTGTATTGGGTCCAAATACATATTCGTTTCTTTATTCATCTTAAAGGTATGAGACTAAACTACATTGGTTTTAATACTAATTTGTCTCATTGCGTAGCTGCTAAATTACATTTTTCTTTAATTTTTGAATGTATGCAAGATTAGGCTACTCTCATTTTTTTATTCAAATTTTTATTAGTTTTTCTATTATTCAACGCAGAAATTCCGTGTTCACACTTAAATAGAAAGTTGAAAAACAAAATAAACATTTTTGTGGCTTTGTTATTTCACAAAAGGTTTTAAACTAAGTTAGTAATTAACGACAAAATTATTTGTTCCCTCAAAATTCGTTTTGTTAAAATTACTAAACCGATTATTCACAGCCTAACAGTACAATACACTTCTGTATTGCTTTTTACGGTTAGCAATTTAGCGGTTAAATCGACCGAGTTTATTTAGCAGTTCATATTTTATGTAAAATGGCTAGTAAAAGTTTCAACCATTTCCAGTTTATAATGGAAAAGCTACTACTGTACTACATACTGTATGTACTGCATTTATTAGTAAGTTACTGTAGTCGGAGGAAAACGCACGCACAAATCATTGATTAATTACTATAACGCTATGATTATAAAATACGCCTAGACTAAGCTTATGACCCTCTAGAATCCATATTCTCATACAGTATATATTTATTCATGTCACTCAAACTGCTTGTCGGCTTCCAGGAATTATTTTGGTAATATTCCAAGGATTTAAACAAGCCAATTGTTTGATATCATAACTTACAATGGCGAATGAACTGCAATAAAAATATAGATCTCGCATTTAATTGTTTATTAGGATTTGGGTTGGTGATTGGGGAGCAAGCTATGCTTATATTCAATGTAATGCAGTGCCTGTTTTAAGGGTGTACAAGAAAATGCACAATGGCAGGAAATCCAAAAGTACAAATATTTTTTTTAGTAAAGTCAATGTGAATAATTCTACTTTTAAAATGATCTAAATTATTATGATCTAGTAAAATAGAAAAGTGCTAAGTCAGTTTGTTCTAATCAAACAAATTAATTATACAAATAAGTAACTGTAGATTTACAAGAAAATCAAAGCATTGAAGAGTCCCCCATCATCAGTTTTTGTTCTGGGCCTTGCACACTCTAAAATAGACCATGAAGACATGGGCTATATTATTATTGTTAAGTTCAATCATACAGGTTTTGTATGCACAAACAAGTTACATAAACACTTGATCCCAAAATACTCAATGTTTTAAATGCGAATTGTAATGCAATATAATTAGTTAAATCAGTCGGATAAGCTGTGATGTACTGGTTTTCAGGATGCCTCTAGTTAAACTTTACGACTCAGTTTATTACAATGCTAGAGTATTTGATATTTTATTAGCAATCGTGAGGTCAGTGATCTGTTCAGATTTCATGCAACAGCAAATGACAATCCAAAGCTTTTATTGAAGGCTACGATGTAGTAATTGAGTTTTTCTGTTAATAACGTGATGTCACAGTAACTTTACGATTGTTCTGTAATTTTAACTCTTCTACGGAAAACATATTTACATAACACAAAAGTACAAGATGAGTCCGTGGGACGTCAATGAAAATAATTAAGTAAATGTAATTGTTAATTAAAAGCAGAATTAAATAGTGACAACTGTCTATCTTAAACATTTCATGGATTTTGTTAAATAAGAGTCCAAAAGATTCATGTTTTCTGGAGAAATGTTGCCAGGAAAAGGTAACGAGGGATTTTCATTTCCCCCTAAGAATGGCAATCACGTAGTACACCATTTGAAGTGGGCAATAAATACTAACATCGGGATTCTGATTGTTTTATTTTGATTTGCCAATTGTGATCATTGATACAGGCTCTAATCATTAATGGAATTCTATTTAGTGTTATCACAATTTTTGGAACGCTAAACGTTGATAATACTGTGTATAAAACTGATATAATCGGCGTCAAACCAATGTACACAAGATGCGCATTGTATTGGAAACGCCATCGACTGTGAGTCACGAAATTTAATTAATTAGTTAATTATTATTAATATTTAATTGCCATTGCAATTTAAATTTTAAATAATTTTGACTTTTTTATTATCTTGAATTCATTTGAATTGTGGCCATTAATCATTGCAAATGATACCGTGTAAATGTGTCAAGATTCATATCTACTGCTTTTATATTCTATTTCTGCATTTTACTTTCAGCTAAGTTATAAACTATTAAAACTAATGAATTTACCCTCTTTATACTGTATTACTAAATGTTTCTACGAATCGCTGTTCATTTTTATTATTATTTTTTTCGCATTCACGAAAACAAGTATATTCGTATGCTAATAAAAACGCAATTGTGAAGTAAAATTCCCATGAAATGAAAGTCAACTGATGAGCAAAAAAATAAAAAAAAAGCAAGAGGTTTTTGCTTTGTTGTATAAATTGAAAATTCAAATCACGTTTAGTCAAAATATGCTTTCCTGTGAAATCAAAATTTTTAAAAAATGGTGTTAGACGAATGATGTCTCTTCATGACATTGTAATGTACGTGTATAGGTGAATTGAATATGTGATCGATATGAACACTAAAATGTCTGTTTTTCATCCAATGATAACAAGATTTGACAAGTTGGGCGGAGGGGAAGCTATCATAACAGATACAGCCTGCGTTTTATTGTAATATCTCGAAAGTAAAAGCCCAAGAACTGTTATTCAAAATAAAAATTTGAAAAGTATACACCGTTATTATAGCACTGACATAGTAAGCATTTTGACGTGATACGACTTGAGAAAAATAAAAAAAATCAAGCACAAAATATATAATATTAAACATCAAAAGTTATTCGAGAATAAAAAATCATACTTTTACCGAGTGCATTTAGTTCGCAGATGCTTTTCTTGTTGTCTGAATCAACAAACAAATGCGGATTTAAAAACATGTAATTAAGTAACAGTATCTCTACTTTGTAGTGTTTATTTCCCAGCTGACTTTAAATGATAATTTGTTAAAATAGCAGATAAATGTTTTAAAAAAAATAATTAATTTATGAGGCGTCATGTAAAACGCTAATGCGACATTTAGAAATGAAGGAAGCCATACAAGTAAAGATCATAAAATTTCTCTTTTTTTATAGAGTAAGCAGATAAAGGTAAAACTGAAAACACCGACCAATTTTATTTTCTTCTCACTTAACGTTTATTGGATCAATATAGCGATCTTGTGACTACGTTTGTGTAGAAAATACGAGCTGTTTGTGTGAGGGCAACAACGTTCTGTATAAAAGATGCAAAACATAGCATTTAAGTTCGATTTTTTCTCCTACATATGCTACAAGATAAGTTATAAAAAAAATAGTTGTATCGTGAGTAATGGTTGACCTAGTAAATTTTCGATTTGTTTTTGTTTCTTTTTCCAGAGACAGAATTATTCAGCAGAGGGGCGTCCATTCAAACCATGCAACACATACAAACGACACGGAGATTTATAACAAAGGTCGAATTTTATTGGGTGTGTCAGGTTTACTCGTTAATATTCCTGTTTAAAATTGGACCACTGGCATCGCAACGTATTCAAATGACTATCAGATGTCTGAAATTGGAGCATTTTGTTTTTCACTTATTCTAATCAAATATCTAATTGTGCTGTATGTGTTCCATTAATCTCATTTGTTTAAATTTTATGCCTTCGGATATTTTTTATTTTTAGCCAAGGAAATGTTACGAGCTGAAACAGATCAATTAAGCTTATTTATAAACACTAAAACGACAAAAGTCGTACTTACAATTAGTCACACTGAAATATTGACATCGTTGACTGCTTCATCGAAGATAATTCAATAAATAAGTGGCTGCAAAGGATATTGAATTTTATGGTTACTTATGAGACAACCCCACATTGTATAATAGTTAAAAAATAAGCGGCTTTCTATTTTAGTTGCCAACATATTCATAAAAATATTTTTAAAAAAATTAAACAGGACTTCCTCTCTATGTTTAGTTGCTATGGTGACGATGTAAACGCTATTTACTGCAGCAAATATAAAAACGAGGAATTGGGGGTTTGAAGAAATAATGATTGATTATTCAGAGCAATATGTATAATTTTTGAAACAAACTAGAAATTACTCAAAAGTTGAAAATAATCACAGAGAAGTCGCTAAAATTGAGCAATTTATTGGATTATAGAAGTTATAATATAAAGTACAAAATGGTAAAATAAACTTACAAAGCTCACCTTGGACACATTTACATGTTAGGAAAACCCCTTTCGTCACTTTTCTAAAAAAAAACAATTAAAGGTCACCTGAGAAAGTCAAAAATTGAAGCTTTTTCGATTGTTGTTCCTCGTTTTCATTGGCAGTAGAAATGGCACGCGAACGAGCAAAAATTTGTTCCGTTAAAGCATTTAATTTTGCCAGTCTGATAGAATCACTACCTTGTGTTTCTTCTTGGACGGTTTTACTGACGTTAGTTTTAAATGACACTGGCAAGACATCAATTTCGTCTGTACATTTAAAGTTGTGAGAGTTTACTTGTGCAACCGGTGTCTCGATTATATTAGCAAAGCGAGTGCTGCACGTTTGAAACGGCGTTGAAGACCAAAATTTCATTAGTTTGTTTGTTGGAACTTGAGAATACGTTCGGAATGGTTCTGCTGCTCCTTCAGACGCTGAACCCGCCGAATTACCAATCATTGTTCCTCTACCTGAGGAACCATTGGTCGGCGGTTCAGGAGTATCAGAACCACTTCCCTCAGTCGTGTATACAGACGTCTGTTTAGACGTTGACGAGGGAATGTTTCCTTGATTTTCTTTCCTGCGAAACTGATCAGAAAAGACCCACGATATTTTTGCTACTTCTTCGTCCATCTTTGCCTCCGCTTCTCTACTGCAGTTCTTTAGGAACTTTAATATATCCCCTGTAAAAAAAAAAACATCTATATAACCCACTTTCATAATCTAATTATTAACAATTAGATTTCAATGATCACAACAAACGTACGAACCACGTATTATTTCAATTGAATTCACATATGCCATTTTCATTTCTTCCTTTTCTCTTTCTTCCATTTGCTAAAACACATTAATTTAAATTAGACAATAAAGTCGCCAACTTCTATTTAATAAAACGACAAGTTTAAATAATATAGATCTTACCTTTGTGCGCTCAGGAAAAAAGGATTTATTGCTCATAATTTTATCAGGAGTTTGAGGTCGCTTGTTGGAAGACGTGATAGGGTTGTCATTTGTTAACAAAAAATTCAACATATCCCCTACTTTGTTCTCCACTGCCTCGACCACTTCACCTCTAACTTGTGAAATTTTTTCTAAAGCTCTTTTATGTTCAGTTGTAAGCTTAGTCAGAGTATCGGAAAACTCTCGCTCTTTCAAATGAATGTACCGATGATACTTTTTCACTTTTTCTTTAAGGGTTGTGTATTTTTCGTTTACATTCGTGAATTGAATACATTCCTCTTCCAACTGAAGTCGCAATTTCGCCGCCATTTCTTCCGCTGCATTTGCTCTACCTCGCAAATCAGCCATATCTTTTTTAATTGGCGCTAATATTTGTTCTTCTTGTTTCACCAAAAAATCTACTTCACTCTGCTTCATCTGTAATTTACAATCTTCCAGCTCATTCTTAGTTGATTGCAACTCTCCTTGGACCCTTGATGAAAGCATATTCTTTTCATTTTCAAGTTTGCTGCATTTGACTTTAAGTTCTTCAATTTGGCGCAACAATGACTTTCTTTCCAAATCGTGTTGATTAAGGCTGTTTTGATTAATTCGATTCAGATCCAACTGTCGCGTTTCCTGGTGCTCTTTATACTCGACTTCTAAATGCGCAATAATATCTTCGTAATGTTGTTGAAGGTTCGCCTACAATAATTTTCCGCCAAGTAAGATAACAAATCGTTATATATTTATACAAGTTTTTACCTTTTCTTTAGCATGGCTTTCTTGTATGGATTGCAACGCTGATAAAAATCTCTGTTTCTGTGACACAAGAAATTCTTCTAATTCTTTACATAAGCGCTCTTCTAGTTCCTTTAGAGCTTTAGTTTTCTCTTCTTCTTTTTCTTCACTTAAGTTTTGTAACTGAAGCTGGAGCATTTTCTCAGCTTCTAATTTTGTTTCCAATACAACTTTAAGTTTCTCTGTCTCAAGTTTCTTAGTAAATTCTTTTAATAACTGTTCACGTTGATTCTCCAATATGACAGCCATATCCTTCAACTGCTTATCAGCTGACTTCAGCAAGTTCTTTAAACCCTCTCCTTGATCACCATTAGATAACTGTTCCCTTAGAAGTTGGTTTTCTCGTTCAAATTTGACTTTTAATGCGGCTATCGCATCCCTCATAATAGTTTCATGTTGTCTTGCTAGTTTTTCTTCCAGCTCTTTAATCTGTCTAACCCTTTGTTTCTCGTAGTTTGATTCCATTTCTGATAAATGTTTTCGGTATAACTCTTCAGTTTCTCCTACACGCTATACATCATCAAATGATTACAGAATTATTCGTTCATTTCTGATAACAAATAAACTTTTAATAGCAACAAACTATGCAGTACCTTTTCTAATTCTTTAATATGATCTAAATACTCGTCAACAAGGGCTTCTGAATTGTCCAAATTTCGTCCATTAAGATGCTCCTGGAGCATTTCATTAGCTCTAACAGCGACTTTTTCTTCTATTTGGCGATTTTGCTCCTGTTCCCATAATTTCTTTTCTACATTATAAGAATCATATCAGTTGTTTTTTTTAAGTTACAAGAAATGCATATTTAAATTGTTATTTACCATGTTCAATACGTCTAGTTACTTGTTTTGTAACTTCAATAGCAACTTCCTTAGCTATTATGTCATTCTTAAAATCGTTTCCAACAGGCTTCTCCAAAAGTCGTTTCTCATAGTTTTCTTTAATTACTTTAATTTCCAAGTTTTTAATTTCCTCCATTCTTTCTTTAAACTTTAAAATCATAGTATAAACCGTTTAAACTATAGTTCTTCTGCAGTACTATGTTTTTTATCCAATTATACCTTAATTTTTTCAATTTCCCATTGTTTTTGTGAACATTTCTCGAAGTTATTTTTCTCTTCACAAACTTTAACGTACAGCAATTTTGCTTCTTCGAGTTCGTTAATTAATTGCTTAATCTTCTGTCTATTAAATAAAAACGTTAAATATTATATGTATTCAATGCAGAATTTAAATTAATAATATTATTACTCATGGGATTTTTGGAGCCGTTTCAAATCATTGGCATGTTTTTCAGCTTCTTTTTCAAGGCAATCCTCCTGTAATTTGAAACATGCCTTCCTGCATTCTTCGACAGCAGTTTCCTTCTCGTTCATCAAAACCATAATTTGCTGATTCAGCTTATTAATAACTTCATTCACTTGAGCTTTAGATGACATTAGATCACTAATCAGATTTTTCTTTTCTTGTAACTCAGTCTCCAAAAACGTCTTCTCGTTTTTCAGCTGATTTATTTGCTTTGCAGCTGCTGATGAACTTGTTTGAGAAATCGCTGTCAACGTGTTTAATTCATTTGACAATATCTTAACGTTGTTCTTTAAATATAAAACCAGAACTACATATATAAATGCATTTAAGCGCCAGTAAATACAATCCGTCGCTAACCTGAGATTTCAGTAACTCATTTTCGGCTTTCTCAACTTTTTCGGTCAATAAATTTATCTTAGAAAAAGCTGCTTGGTATTCCGCCTGGACCTTTTTAAGTTGATCATTTTTAGAACTTAGAGCAACGAGAGAACGCTCTACTTCGGTTTTAAGTGAACAAATGAGATTGTCGCGAATTGAGTTGCCACTGTAAATTCATAATTTCACATTAAATCAAATTAAACGGTTTATTCCATATACTGATTATACCTGTTTAAATTATCAACACTTTTAGGAGCATCTAAATGAGATTCAGCACGATAGATCATCAATTCTTGTTTGGCAGCGGCAAGCTCCTCCTAGAAATAATATAAAATGCGACACTTAATTATTTGAAAATTTAATAAAGTAGAGAACTCAAAAACAAAATGAATGCTAACAACTTCAAAAAAAAAATAAAATGGAACTTACTTTTACTTTGAGCAATTCTAAGGATTCTCCTTCCTTAGTTGATATGGCACTAGAAGCTTCTTAGACACAATTATATTATTAAAAAAAATCGTCCAAAAAGTAATACATACGGATTGTTTATACCTGATTTAACTAAACTTTTACACTTTTCTTGACTTTCTTCCAAAGCTTTTAGCAATCGATTTACTGTTTCTCCTCTTTCAATTTTAATCTCTTCACAATCACGTTGAGATTTTTCCAACATAGTTTTCAAATTATAAACTTGCTCATCCTACATTATAATATATCGACAGTATAAAAATTGAAAATGCAATGTAGTTTCAAATTAAAATGCTCACGCTTTTTGTAAGTGCTTCTCTAAGACTGTTAATTTCTTCGTTTAATTTATATACGGCACTCTGGTGGTTTTCTTGTAGCGTTAAAACAGCAGCTGCATGATTATTTTGATTTCTGTTAAAAGTATTACATTTTTCTAATTCCTGCAAATGATGTTTCAAGCCTTCAATCGTCGATTCAGCAACTTGCAATTTTGCCACATTCTAATAAATAAAAAACAAGGTTAGCCTTATACAGTTAAACCGCTATCAAAGACCGCTCTGACCTCGTCTCTGTCTTTTTCCACAGCATCACATTTTATTCGCAATGCGTTGAATTCACCTTCCAACATGGCCCCTAGCTCATTTGCCGCATCTAAAGATTTTTGGCACTCTTCTAAACCATCTGCATATTTGACCCTTTCATCTTCATTCATAAAAGAGTTCAAAGTTAATAAGACAAAAATAACTAAACGAAAAGCTTTCTTTTAACCAGCCTTCTGTTTCTTGAAGTTGTTGTCTAAGAGCATCATAATTATTCGACCATTCACATCTTACAGCTTCTAATTCATCTTGTAATTTTCTAATGTCGCGACCTCTTGCTTCATATAGAGTCTCAAGATGCTGAAATCGGGCTTTCTCGTTAGAATCTCCACCTATTAAAGAAACGACTATAATTATCATCATAATAAACCATTATAAATCAATCCAACCTGCATCTCTACCAGCAACAACCGCTGTTTGTCGGGGTTCATAATCAAAATTTGCAGTTGAGATTACATTGTATGGCATATATGCCACTTCATTTTCAAGAGAAGTTTTTGATAATGACTCGTGATTACTTAACACTGTTGATTGTGGATCGGCATCAATCCAGTACTGTTTTTCCCAGGTGCTGTGGTTTTCAGAATCCTTTGATGTTCCATAACGAATGTTTTGTCTTTCGTTTAACATCTCCGAATTAGCATCCATGATGTTCACATTATCGTTAATATAAGGAAGTAATCTGAGTGTAAAAATTAATCAGATAGGCTGTTGAAATGCCTGGTTACAATATAATTTAGCATTTTTATAAGCTTTTACTTGTTAGAATCACTTTCGTTCTGGAAAGAGTCAACGTCTTCTTCTACTTCTTCGTCCAAATCATCAAATGCATGTTCCATTCCATCAGCAAACTTAATGATCATGTCGTGTTACAATGACAATCATTTAAATAAGAATATTTTTACTTCTTTGGTTAAACGTTGGTCATCTTCGTATAATTCCTTATCGTCGTCCGAAAGGCCATCATCATATTCTTCTATCGGAAATTCAGCTAAACTGTCAACTGCTTGAGATACGACACTATGATAATTTCGTTCCATTTTTGAAACTGAAATTCGATATAATTTTATCATGTTTATAGAGACCTTGAATCATATTTCATACAAGTAATTAACAGTTCACAGTACAGCTACTAACCTTAAATAAAATAATCGATATTAAAGATATATTGCCATCTGTAAAAATAAATTGTTGACAGACTTAGGTTTAGAAAGTGAATCACACAGGTAGGTAGAATGCACTATGACAGTAACATTGAACCAAGAGTGTATTCACTTCTATAATGGTCAAACATTGACCTTCATAATCATGCAAACAACCATAATCAATACTCATGATTAAAATAATAACTTACGTGTGTTGTCAAGGTTTTAAAAACAAATTACAATAATACTGAAATTTTAATACAAAACAGGTGCAAACTTAACGTCAAAAACCGTTGTTTGTTGTTGTCACGCATATAAACATATTCGCAATTTTGCACAAAGCTATTACGCTACGCAACGCTTCCAGCAGTTCCCGCCATCAAGAAGTTTAACGTTTTCCCAGCAGATGGCAACAAGTAATTTACTTAAATTTTATTTACGGTGGCTTGATACTACGTCAATCTTTTCTAGGCTTCTTCCAGCATTTCCATAATTAATAAAACGTATATAATATTATATAAGTAACTTTTATATAATACATGCATACTATATGTTATTTTATAATTGTTTATTTATTATTACTGCAAATACAATTTCTAAATAAAATGAGCATAAATTACAAGGAGTAGTAGAATTGCAGGCAGTGTTGTGAATTGTAACTATTTTATCAAATAAAATTAACTGACGCACATAATAAAATGTCTTTTACAATTAATAAAAAGTCTAATAAAACGTCAAATTAACATGCACACATTAAAATGTATATGGCAATGTTTATAAAATTTTGTAAGCCATGTCAGTTTTTGTAGTCTTTGACAACGCGGTGGCGGAGTTTTAGTTTTTTTTTTTCATTCACTAGTCATCTGTGATGATCAAGATGGCGGACGATGGTGAGGTTAATGATGTCGGCGACGATGAGCAACAGAAGCCTCAAAAGAAAGTAGCTAAGCATGATAGTGGTGCTGCCGACTTAGAAAGAGTAACTGATTATGCAGAAGAAAAAGAAATTTCTTCCCGTGGCCTGGAAGAGGTATGTGATAATAAAACAAAATGATTGCAATGTGGTTGTAATACAGTGCTATGCCATGCTTGGAGGCTGAAGCACGTGTTACTGTTGTATTCATCATGAATTAATGAGCGGCACAACAATGGTTTATTACAGCACAAAACTCTGTAGTACAGTTAATTCATTTACGTTAGATGAATTTTGAACGACCTTGTTATTCTTATGTTTACCAGTTTATGTTGACACTTGTAAATGATTGCATTCTGCTATGGAGAAGATTATGCTGATGTTGAATTATCAAAGTTCAGTAAGCATTTTTGAAAATGACAGTGATCTGAAGAACTTCGTCTAATCTACTCAAGAAGTACAGTAAACACTCGTAACGATATTTACAGTAGTTTAAGTTGTTTTCAGTTACATTCTGGACTATCTGTTTTCTCAATACATGTATTCGTGCAGTATCATTTATCTACTCGATTGGTTGCATATTGTCCAATTAAAAAAAAAAAGCAATATCGAATTTATCATAAGGTAAAATATTGTATATAGCGCATTTAAATGCTTAAATTTAATACATTTTTCATTAAAGGTTAACATGTGATACCTTGTAGTGGAAAAGTATTTTTATTGGTTTGTACTTAAGTTAGTAAAATGTAAACTTGTTAAGTTACCAGTTATTTCAATTTAGACATATACAAGCGAAATGTTTATGATGGCTTTCTAAATTTCACTTTATAAGTATACTGTATTAGAAAAGCAGTATGTCAGTCGTAATGTCTAAATGAGCTTAAGTTTTTACATTATAGATTGCAGAGTAACGATATGGTTTCTATCAAGTTTGTTTACTTTTATTATGATTTATGTGTTACACTGTACAGTAGATGTACATGCAATGATAAAAGAATGTTTTAAATGACTACTCAGCAATTTTTTTTAACTTACTGTTCTTTTCATTTGTTCTAGGCCTTGACTATGATCGGTGACAAACGAAAGAAAGAATTCGCTGAAAAAGCAGCTCGAGAAAAGGAATTGGCCAAAGTTATCATTCGTAAAGAGGACGTAGAATTGATTGTGAGTACTCATTCCATTTCTACCGTACGCTTATTTATTTATATACTCAAGTCGTAATCAGCAGTTGAGCTGTCGGGATACAAGTTATTCTCGTAAAATTGTTTCTCAACTTCTACAGTATCAAATAATGAAGCAAACCAGCGCGATACAGTATAATACTTTATTAAGCAAGCGAGTTGAGTGTTGATCAAGTATTCCTATTATAAGAAACATTTATATAGAAACTTTTATTGAAGTGGTTGACGATGGGAAACAGATGTTATCAAAGTCGGTGTGTAGGGAACTGGAGAGAATTCTAATGAAATTTTGTAGAGTGCTTTACTGGGCCAGCTATGTGTACTTTATTGTTAAATGAAACTAGTGTTTTCTTCATTTATTGCATTTTTTTTCGTTTTGCTACTTTAGGAATGTCAATATTTTATTATTAAGCGACAGTTATGTACACCTTAGTATTTTAATTTGAATGGTTTTTGTTATTTATTGGCTTCCTTTAATTAGTTTTGACTTTTTGAAGCTGTGTAATAAAATAATAGTGGCGAAATATTGAAATTGTATCAACAGTTCGATATCTCATTATGTCGACTACATTCAATATATCGATTTCAATATGTGAAAATATCGCACAACACTAGCATATCTAATCTCAAAGGGATTTTGTGAATACAGTATTCTTTTGTTATTTTTAAGGTTGTCAAAGTTTCCAAATATTGGCATTAGTTTGTTGAAATTACCATATAAATGGTTAGTTTTTCTTTTTTTTTTCTTTTTAAGTGAATGGTATTATTCAGTGTGTTTGGTATTGACAAGTAATTTGAATATTTTCATTGTTATGCTAATTTGGCTACATATTATTCCAAATTTATTGGAGTTTCTTTTTTTAAGACTGATTTCTGAGAAAGTGGAAATATTAAGGCTAATTTAAAATCGAATTGCTTTTTGCTGTGTAAGGTTAACTGTACAAGATGGAAATGACAGGAATTCCATTGAGATGAACAAAAAGCGTTTTATTTTCTTTTGTTTGAATGGGCTGGGTGAAGGGGGGGTTGAAAGAACCTGATAGCGTCCATTAACAGTGATTTATTGAAGTAGTTGAAGATAAAGAATTTGAGAGTGTGTATTATTGCTAGCATTTCTGTAGAAGCTTAGGTCGCCTAAAATGCCCATTGGTCGTACAATATTAAGGTTTTAAAGTGCTAATGGTCTTCGAGTGTCATCGTTTTAAGGTATAATACGTTTTTGTATCTCCTTTCAAACTTAACACCGAGTAACCAATCAGACAGATCGACATGGGTAGTGGTGATCAATTATTGTAATAAAACAACCTAGAAAAATTGGCTGTGATTTTGCCTTCAATAAGCTTAACTTTTATCGGATGAATAATGGATTTTCTGTCTATTTATCTCTTGAACTCTTGCTTGGCCAACTCGTGGCTATTGGTAACGCAATCTACATATATTTTTTGATCAGTATTACATCTTATTGATTTTTTTAAATTTAATGTTTTCTCTTTCAATGGGAAGACAACGGGATCTTACTAAGGTTTTTTTTGATGGAATGAAGGGTTTCGTTTTGCCTATGTGTTAAATCCAGCAATTTTTTTTTGTAGTAGAAAGTGTGAATTTATCTTCCGTCTGGGAATTGGGGATTTCCGTTACAGATAAAACCTTAAGAAATAAGATGGAGCTTGCAGTTTTTAGAGGGGGCACAGGGACGTTGATGGAGGGCACTGTCTTGGTGTCATTCGATATATGTTTTTGTCAGATTTAATTCCCTTCACTGAGTTTTTTTCTTGGTCCAATTCATCTATTACTGTTTAAACAAAAGAAATCGTGTTTATGTACAGAAAAGTGAATAACGTCGTTTTATAATTCACGATGATATCGGTTAGGTTTTATTGCAAAAGTTGTTTACTGAATAAATAAAAAGTATCAATATCGTAAACAAATTTCACGCGAAATACTGTGGAAATCGTGAAAATTTTAATGATCTTTCTGAGGGTTTGGTTTTTTTTATTTATTTGATGTTTGTTTTATGCCCGAGGGAGATGACAATGTTAACGGAATTTGTTGGGCCCTAAATGTTTTTAACTTCTTTTGGGGAATCAAATGGAAGATAAATATCATCGTGCCAGGTGAGAATCGGTAAGGTACTATACCGCTTCTGGCTAAAAACAATAAGCATCTATACTTTTTTTACGACGCAGTTGATGTTTTTAGGGCTTGGGAAAAATAAAAGCTGTTTTGTTTTTAAAACCGTTTGTGTTTCCCCATGTGACCCGTCAAGTTTGTTTGGGGGTAGTTGGGGCTCTGGGGAGCCACACAGGTGACGTCATAGCCAGTAATGGAACCCGAAGATATAAATCAAGCATTTCGTCGCTGAACTTGTTTGATTGTCATTTTGATTGCTAGTGACAGGAGTCATCAAAATGTGGCATCCGTTCCTTATTTCACTAAAAGCTTCTGTGCCCTTTCAACCACCTCGTTTTGACACTTTAACTTTTTTGCTTTTCTGTCTATTGCATTATTCGATTTTCCTGTCTCGTTACATGTGGAAAACGAAAGTTTTTGGATGTCCAAAATCTTTTTATTTTGTGATACAGTTCTTTATGCGACATGCATACCTTGTTGTTTTGGGTGATAGATGGCGTTGCTAACGTTGCTAAGTGAAGGTGGTAGATAGAAAAGATATCCACAGAGCATGCAGTGCAATGCACATGCACTTTTGCGTTAGAAGAAGCAGTTTTGTTGATGAATTATTCACCACTTGAATGTATTTTTTTACATTATGTGTATGTGACTAGGGATTTAAATAATGTGAACATAAGAATATGGCAATGAGTGCATACCGTATGAGAAAATGTTACCGAAAGCTTCCCCTAGCGATAGGCGTTTGAATTTTAGTGAGTTCAAAGTGGTGGATGATCGATATACTTCGCTTTCAAATGTCATAATTGTAGCTAACAGATATATTTTTTTAAAAGAAGAAAAAAATGATTTGTAGTTGTAAAAATGTATCATAGCTAATGCGATGTAAATGTTAACCCTAACATCATTTGTTAGCGGCTTTTCAAACGTCATAACATCATAATAATTGCATGAATTCGATGGGTAGTAGCTTGCAACTTTTCAGCAATAAAAACAAAATGACGGGGGCTATAACTGTCATTCTTGTGAATAGAAAGGATTTTAGGCTTGCTGCGAAATTACTTTTTGATAGTTGGGATTTATTAGTGTTACGTGCGCCATCTCTCAACTAAGAAATATACGCTGTAATGCTTCTACGTTGCGGCGCGTAAGGGCTCTTTGAAGCAGTTCATAAAGATGTCAGTCAGCATTTACAAAGTGACAGCTTTTCTAAGTGCATGCCTAGTATATTTTACTAAATGATGGAAGTCGAATTTAAATAGGTTACATTTTTTTTTTAAGAAGAACAAAGTGCAGACTATATTGAATTGTCGGTGCATTTAAGGTTGTTTTAACATGGAGAATTATACATGAAATTGAAATTAACTTGAGAAGACGTGTTAATTTTCAATTAAAACTATTATGAGCTTCAATATAGTTCGATATTGTACTATCGCTTAGTCTTAGCTATCAGTGTTCTAATTGGCCAATGCGATTGTTGAAGTATTGTTAGTTTAGGGATATGAGACGAAAGACTTAGAAAGCTTGAAATGCAAGAAAGTTAATTTAGTGTGAAAATGTTTTTAAAAGCATCATCGACAATGTAGGAGAAAGAGTTGCTGTTTTGCACACGCATCGATTGTGAAATGTTATATCCTCGGATGAAAACGTGACACAATTCAAAACGAACTGACATTTAAAAATTTCCATTTTAAGATTCCATCTCACTTTTATTTGACATTATGTTGATGGTTAACGGCGCAAATCAATATGAATAACTTGTTTTAAAGAAAGAATTCGTTATCTTGAAAAGTACAAAACGCTCTTTTAAGGAAAATCCTCGCTTTTACCGTTAAACGATATTAAAATAATAATAATGCTATTTATTTTAGCGGTAGTGATTTAAAGCTTGTTTTGGTTTGCGATTTATTTTAAATGAGCAACTCAAACTAGTGACGGTTTTCGAGAATTGTGTTTGTTTTTGGAAAAGCTGTTTGTGCAAATTGGTTGGGTGGAAACCGAGCGCGAGCGGCTGTGCTTAAACGAGATTCAGATTATGACAGAAGAAAGTGGATTATTTTGTGACTTCCGTTTTGACTTTAAATGTTTTTGCAGATTAAAATAAGTGAGCGTAGTTTTAAAGATTAAAAAAAGAGAATGTATATATAGTAGGCTTTCAGCTTCAATTGCTTTCAATGCTAAATAGGTAATTTCTTTGTGTTCTCAGCTGTACTGTATGTGTGCTTGTGCCTTGATAAGAATAATGTATTGTCTGCATAATATACCAAGTTAATTATGAACTTATGAATTAAAACTTGTTATAAAGGAAATAGAAAGTTACTTCTTAGTTTAAGGCTTTCCTAAAGTTCTGTTTGAAAGATGATTTTGGTTTTAGTTGGTTTTTGAAGAATCTTACCATGCATTGTATTTGAAAAACCATCTTTTGAACTTTGAAAATGTAAGTTTGGCTTCCTGAAGAGCCAATTTTGTTTTACGAATTTGGTTAATGGATTAATCGAAATGGTTTTTTAGTTCTTCTTTGTTATTTATCAAGGCTGGTAGTTCCGAAAACCGTTTACTACCAACGCAATAGAAATGATTAATTTATTGACATATTATCCAGCGGATAAAATGCCATTAATTATCCAGAGTGTAATATTTCTTCAATTATCTTGTGGCTTTCAGAGGATAGGCGGTGCTTAAATCAAACATTAGTCACTTTAATGTTAAAATTGTTGATTTTGGGAGTAAAGTGGCAGGGCAGTCTCAGTAGGTTTCGCCAGTCTAGTTTTGTCATAATTGACACGCATGGTGGAATATGTCATCCCTCAAGTGTCCCTCCACAATTGTGATGGCTTTATTACTGGAGGCTTTTGCCAAACATCACTGGGCCACTACTTTTGTGTACTTTGTGTGTGCTGTGAGCGATACATTGTCGTTGAATTGGTTGCATATTTCTTCTCACTTGACAAAAAGCGTCATTGCTTTGAAGTGACATTTTCGTCGTGAATAAGTAAATGCCAGCTGATTGTTGGATAATAATAGTTATATATCGGCTGAAGAAATCGATTTTCTATTCTCAACATCAACAGCGGCAGTCGCTCAGTGTGTTTTGACGGATGAAACGTTGACTTGTACGAATTATTACGATTGGTTTTGTCACTTTTTTTTATTTTATTGATGGGCGTTCACTCGCCAATTTTCTTATTGTGTTAGCATGGAATATGTACGAGACGGTGGTGGGGTGAGAGACATGATGTTTTTGTCGTCGTTACCATTCTCTCATCTTTTGCTATACAGAATAACAAATGGCTCTAATCTAGTTCCTTTTTTTATACAGTACTGAAAATATGGGGGAGGGGGGTTTCTCCAAAGCTATCTTCACCTTAATCATAATGATGATGAAGTTGGTGGAACGCTATTGGACAGATAAATAATGACGGCAGAAAAGCAGTGTGTGTATGTTGAAAATGCCACACGCGATATCTAATAACAAAATACTCTCTTGTAAATATGCAATGCCTAATTAACTTCCAAATACTCGCGATACTTTTTTTTTTTGACGAGACCTATTTTTTTTCTTGTATTGTTTTCGTAAATCTTGTCAAACGTCTATAGTAATTTTTCATCAGGCTGATTTATTTCTTTAATAGATTGGACTTATATTTCTATTGTTATCACACTGGTTGGTAGTTGATTTTAAAAAAAATTGTTGTATATTTTAATTGAAAATCCAAATAAAATGGCATTGACGATTTGATGGATGACTCAATGATGATAATGGTAGTGATTGGTGAATACAATTTGATCGATGGTATTGGCAATCGAATTAAGGGTTGACTTGAAAGGTTACTGAGATTTTTTTTTTGTGTATGTATTTTCGTTTCGTACTGTTATAATATTGAATTTTTTATTATCGGTAATTGCGTGGCTAACGATTTTCTACTTTTTTTAAGCTTGGTTTGTTTTAGTTTGATGCGATAAACATGGCGTCAACGTTACGCCCACACGCAACTTCCGGTAAACTTTTATTATCAGCCACCATTAGCACATTGAATGCTGCTGGATTGATGCTGCGATTGGGTGTGGTACTTTGTTTCTCAGCGATTTTTTAACGCTCAAAAAATATTAATGCTAACTATATGGATTTTCGGCGCCGATGGGTTTAATGCATTATGCTCAATATTTTTATTAACACTTCATTTATCATTTTTTTGTGAAGTTTTTTGTTTTCTCTGATGTTTTTGCAAGGTTCCATTTGGGATATTAATTTTAATCTTCGTTTGTTGATATACAGTTCATTATTTTGCCAAGTTTTGAATCTAGATTTTTTTTAATTTTTGTCGTTGTTAATTACAGTCATAAATGGTTGGCACCGAAAACATAAAAATATTTATTCTGTAGATTAAAATTCTATGCAAACATACTCACTTTACAAATTTCATTTTAAAAATGGCTAAATAAATGTTGGTTGTAGCAAAATCCCTATTTTGACGGTTCTTGGACGTCACTATTGACGTTTTTCACTGTATTTAGTTTTGGATAACTTTTCAGTTTAATATTTTGGATATTTTCTTCATCGATTATGTATTTCTATTTTCTTTTGTTTTAATGCCTTGAATATTTTATGTGAACTACTTATAAATACTGTATTTTAGAGTTATTTTAGTTTTTGTACTGTATATCGCTAGCAAGCTTTTTATTTTAATGTTGAATGTTTGGAAAATGCGTTTCTTTTTCTTTAGTTTCTCGTAATTGGATTTCCGTTTTTTATTTTAAAACATAGTTTCGCGCTTAACATTTTAATACATTTTTTGGTAACAGTTATCTTGAAACGTAATAATTTAATAAGAATTGCTTTCCTGGGTTTCCCTTCCATATGTTACCATTTGTGAAGTTTTTATTAGAATTTAAAATTTTATTCTTTGGATATTCAATTATATTAAAACTGTCATGTTTGCCAAGCACTGTAACGCTGTGATACTACAAAGTTTCATGTTTTAAGAACAGATGTACTGAAACTTTTAATTTGGAAAGAGTAATAAAAATTGTTGATTTGGAAAGATAGTAGGATGAACAGTCGGTGGCTCGCATCTCCACGAATGCTCTATGAAATTGAAATTCTCGGCAACTAAAGGTTGTTTATCACTGGTTTGAGGGATTGGAGGGGATTATAAATGTCAAAGCTTCCTTCTACATATTCGCTATCAACCCTATACCCTGTCATCATTTAAAATATCAGTGGTGGTGATGATGGTGGTGGTCGTCCGACGCATGTCACTAGCTTATGGTTGAGTTTTTAATTACTAAAACCGCACATTTATAACATGATGACGCCAATCTCGAATATAAACTTTGGTCACATTAGTTCTGCTTTTTAATTCTCAATCTATCAAATTTCTTAAGACCTTTTAATGCAATTTAGACCTGCAATTTAATACTGTGGTACTGTGCGGTGTGGTACATGTTTATTGGTTAGGTAAAGTTTTTAGAACTGAAAAGTTTAGATTACTTTACTTGCTTTAATTGTATTGTTTTTGGAGGAACTGAAAAAAATAGCGTTTACTATTTAATGATTTATGATGTACTGTCAGTTTGTTTTCTTTTTATGTTTTTAATGGTTTTTCTTTATCTTTAATTAATTTTTGAAATCATTTGACAGCATCCCACTCAAATGGTGTTTTTTTTGTTGTTATAAACTTTACTGTAATGTTTAATTTCTTTTTTTTTTTGTTAAGATGAATGAAATGGAGATTCCACGAAGTGTGGCAGAATTGGAACTGCGAGAGCATTCTGGGAACGTGGTAGAAGCTCTTATTTCATTAACCAATTGATTTATTGGAATTCCTGCGTATTTGAAGCGTTCAAGATATAATTTTGAGCTGTTATTAAATATATTTTAAATTATCTGAATATTGCAGCTCTTGCGTGTTACTTAATGTTCTTCTGTCCTTGAATTTATTTTCGTTTACACTTAGAAAATATCTTTTTTATGGTTTGAAGTTAAGTTATGAGTAACTGTTTGCTTGGTGGTAAAGCTTTTTTCTTTTTTTTTTTTGCAAGACTATTATTGCTTATAGTGAAACATGGCTGTGATTTATATTAGCCATGCATTGGTAAACAGATAAAGTTGTCGACGGCTTTTAAGATTACATCCTTTTTTTTTATTTTGAAGTAATAATTTGTTGGTTATGTATAGAAAATGTTGTGCTATTGAAATTTGTCCAAATATTGACGAAACTTTTATGTAAGGCGCTTATTTTATTTTTCTTTCTCTTTTTCAAGCTTTAAATATTGACTTGAATATTTAAAGGGAAGTTGTAAAAGTTAGCTTCGTACGCCATATTGTCTAAATTGACTGTGGATTTGCAGCAGTGGTGCAATGTCGCATTAAAAATTGATTGCTCACTTCGTTTTGAGACTGTTGAAATGAAATTGGTTTCATTGCTATTTTCTTCCATCAAACTTTTGTGGAAAAGCAGAGAGATATGTCGTTGTCTTTCCAGATGGAGAAGCTGCACAGTAAGAGAAGGAGATGCCACTCGGGTGTGTTCTTTTCAACGACTGTTTTGTTATTTGTAGCGTCATTGTCATTATCGACTTTATCCATTTCCGCTTCCGCATTGCATTGCATGGCTATATTGCCGAGCAGTCATCATCACCATAGTCGCCTTCAAGCGGTGGACTAATGTTTTTGAAGAAGAACGGAAGTAGCTAATTTTTTTCTTTTATTTTTTAGTTGCATGAAGCCGGAAATGTCATTTTGTGAACATCAGTTAAACTTTTAAAGTCTGTTAAATCTCGCCACTTGTCACTCAAAACTGTCCTACACATTGTGTTTAGTTGAAGTACAATTTTTTAAAAATACTGAAAGTTAGTCGTTAGGTTTTCAAACAGCATTTTGTTAATAATTATTAGTTGATCGATTTTTTTATTGAAGAGTTGTGTTAAATTCCCATGAGTAGCCGGAAAGGATTTTTTTTATTTTTTTTACGGTTTTGCCTCTCAGAATCTCTTAAACACAAAAAACCTCAATTAATAGACGTTGACTAAAAAACGCAGAAAACAATTAGCAAAGTTTTGTTAAGGGAAAAGTCGAGTTTTTGCAGGAAGTCGTTATCAAAACGGTTGGCTATACGGTGCATTGGCCCAATCCACTATTTACCAATTATCTTGTCTATTGTGCTCACAAAAAAACATTAGTAATTATCAAAGACTCCATTATAGGACAGAGACATTCAATTGTTACGATACATTCCATTTCTTTTAAATTACAGTCTCAAAGTTGTCCTGTAACGATTGTGCCATGCCCACGCAGCAAGTAAATCATCGTTTATTATTGATTTTATCCAGTGTTTATTGATTTTATTACTGGTCATTTTGAAAGGTTACTTCAGAATACTTGTAGTATTTTAGGGTAATTGAAATATCAGTTAAATTGCATAAGCAGATTTTATAGCGCTCCGCAGTTTAGAAAATGGTGGGAACCACTGTACTAAATGGTGCTACATATGGGGTACATTGGTATTCTGGTCACGCTGTATTAGACAAAACTGGTGAAAACAGATCTGAGAAACTATTTGGATAAATATTGCTTAAAGCCAAAGACATTGCCATGGATAAAAATCCAGTGGACTCGCTCATACAAGATGAAGTTTCTGACTGTAGCAACTAACAATGATCTGGGGATTAAAGAATAATAAACAAATTTGTTTCAAATATATTCAACTATTTGTAATTTTCTCTTCTATAATAGATGGCAGTTTGAATTCAGAAAATGCAATTTCTCATTGGTATGGAGTTAACGGTATAAATCTTGTCACGTAACTTACATGATAAAGATGGATAAAAGTGAAAACAGTTTTACTCGTATGTATCGCAAGGTACCGTATGTAGGGCATTGAAGTTTGGAATTTGATTACGTCATCATGGCTTTAGGCGACGTTATCAAGTATGCCAGATAGCTCTTTCCTATTAAATGTCAGTCACAACGTCACAATCCTTTTCAAAGTTAATTGCTTATCGAAAGCATCGCCACAAGACTCTTTCCTTCATGTTATTCTTCAAATGCTGTTGTTGTTGATGTTGTCGTTTGACTTTAGGAACCGATAGAAAAGAGTGTAATCGGTAATTAATGCTGCAACCTTTCACAAATGTCAGTTGAAACGGGACTTTTCTTTAGGTTTTTTTTTTTTGTATTTACTTTGTTTTTGTTGTGCTCTGAAATTGAACTGTGTCTGAGACCTAATTAATTAAGAGAAAGTGATGAATGAGTTGTTTTGGCGTCGATGTCGGTGATGTAAAACGCTCCCAAGTGGTGGCGTTTTCACTCTTTGATTTCAGATAATATATATTAAATTATGGCCGAATGATGTAAGATTAAACGATGAAGGACATTACAAAACAGTAGCTAGTAGAAAAAATTGTTTTTCAAAAATTTCCATCATATCTTTTTAAAAAAAAGTTGTTGTGATGGATGATGGCCTAACGTTATACATGACTTTTGGAATGGCGCCATTTGAGTCTCGATACGTCTTTACGACTATTGGTATATTTGACAGAGTTTTGACTTTGGAGAAATGTTAGCTCAAAAGAGACAGAAAAAGATGCGTATGGCTGTGGCGCTTTTGTTCGTTTAATTGTTGATCAACATTTTATCGTTGCTGTTGATAGGTCTTCTAACATTATCAAAAAGCTACAATAAAACGCCAGTAGATCATACTTTTTGGATCTTTCTACTACTTATCGATCCACTCCCTGCGTCGTATAATGTCGGCGGGAGAGACGTATATTGTGTACTGCCGGTGGTCGTTTCGA
The DNA here is from genome assembly GCA_013389785.1 of Helicorthomorpha holstii. Lineage (NCBI taxonomy): Eukaryota > Metazoa > Arthropoda > Diplopoda > Polydesmida > Paradoxosomatidae > Helicorthomorpha > Helicorthomorpha holstii. Next base: position 1,465,827 of record JAAFCF010005748.1, read on the forward strand.
TATTTATTTTGCAAATAAAAAGGTACGTGTCTTTCCATGTTGAAATTGGATTATTTGACCTTTAGCCCACTTCTTCGTATTCACAACGTGGAATACTGATTAGCCATTGATGGAGAATAAAGAAAAAAATAATGAAATAAAGATGGTTTAGATTTAAGACAATCATCCAATGGGATGTCCATGGGCTACCCGATTGGCTTTCTTTGGTAAACAAGATTTGAAGGTTAGCCTCGTTGTGTAAGTCAACATGCATTCAATGCCCAAAGCTGTATTAGTTGGACAATATTATTTATGCCACGTAGTAAAAAGGGATTTTGTCTTAACCGTTTTCCGGACAACATGAGGCTGATGGATTTTTTTACAACTTTGCTATTGAGTAACTAAGTTGTTGTTTTGTGAATTTTTGAAATTTTTTATTAAAGTCTGATTAACCGAACAGTAGTTTACAAAATAACTGAATAGTAGTTTACAAAATGACTGAATTGTAGTTTACAAATAACTGAATAGTAGTTTACAAAATAACTGAATAGCCGTTTTCAAAATAACTGAATAGTCGTTTTCAAAATGACTGAACAGTAGTTTACAAAATGACTGAACAGTAGTTTACAAATAACTAAATAGTAGTTTACAAAATAACTGAATAGCCGTTTTCAAAATGACTGAACAGTAGTTTTCAAAATGACTGAACAGTAGTTTACAAAATAACTGAAAAGTAGTTTACAAAATGACTGAATAGTAGTTTACAAAATGACTAAATAATAGTTTATAAAATGGCTGAATAATAGTTTATGAAATAACTGACTAGTAGTTTACAAAATAACTGAATAGTAGTTTACAAAATAACTGAAAAATAGTTTACAAAATAACTGAATTGCCGTTATCAAAATGGCTGAACAGTAGTTTACAAAATGACTGAATAGCAGTTTACAGAATGACTGAACAATAGTTTACAAAATGACTGAATAATAGTTTATGAAATAACTAGTGAAATGACTAGTTTATAAAATAACTGAATAGTAGTTTATGAAAAAAGCTTAACTGAATAGTACTTTTCAAAATAACTGAATAGTAGTTTATAAAATAACTGGCTAGTAGTTTACAAATTAACTGGCTAGTAGTTTATGAATTAACTGACTAGTATTTTATAAATTAACTGAATAGTAGTTTACATATTAATATAATGGTAGTTTACAAAAATACTCGTACAGTGAAAACACTAAACTTTTCTTCGTGATAAAAGGTTTTTGTGTTTATGGTGTTTACAAGAAATATTTCTGTACTCACCAAAATTTTATTTAATGACACAATTTTATTTAATTCACATTCCAAATTATAATTTGTTTTCTGATTTAAAATCATTAAAACCAAATTCACTGAATTGAAAACACAACTTACAGACTTAAAAAGACTCATCACTGAAACCCAAAAATTTTCTAAAATGTCTATTTTACAGTCCAGTTAACTTTCTTTTACACGACACACCAGAAGACGTGTCTCGTGGGAAAATTATTACAAAGACGTTGCGTGTTAAGCGGTTTTTGTTCGTGTTAAAAGGAAACAAATGCATGTAAATACATGCCCGGAGAAGGGTTTCGTTATAAAGAAAACACCAAACAATACGTTTCTGTAAAGATGATAATGGTTTGCTTTACATCATCAATTATTACATCAATTTTTTTTACAAATAAAAAATAAAGCCCAATTATTTAGGCGTTTAAATGTAAAAGCCATTTAGCCATTATCGTTTTTGTTAAGTGCTTCTTAGTGTCTGTGTGTGTTGTTCACTCAGGTTTTAACAAAGAAATTACTTAGTTTCTAAATTTCACAGTGATTTATCATTGAATTAATGGTTGTCATCGGAAGTTTCATTGGCGTCATTAGTCAAGGAGTGTTAAACGTGTATCACCAACACCACCACCACCGATCTTTGAATGGGTGGGTGGTTAAGTGTTGTTTTTGTTCGGTTGACCGATCTGAAATGTAAATCTGCCGACCAACCAACTGGAAAAAAACTAAAGCCAATTTCTTCTTTATTACAAAGGATAAAATGTAAGAAAGGGGGTTTCTTTTATTTTTTTTTATATTTTTCTTTCCGTAGACCTTATTTTATTTGGTTATTTCAAACTGCCAAAAAGTGGAACCCACAGTGACATGGCCGCTGGTTTTATGCTTGTTCATAAAGGCTGAAACGAAATTTGAGCTTGTGGCGTGCTATTGATGGCCGCCGCAATTTCTAATGTTATCACATGACGGATGGTCAACAGCATGACTCATAAATTCAACCACATAAAAATATAATACAAGTAAAATACGCTGATGATCAAAGATTTAGAAAAAAAAGTATGCGAAACCCCAGACAGTTCAGATATTAAACTTAAAAGCTCTCAACTTTTCGAAATGTTGCAGTTTGCTTTGTTGGGAGAGAAAAAATTAACGTTGCGAAGCTTTAGTGGATTTTTCCATTAAAAATTTATATTTAAAAGCAGCTCTCAAAACTATACACCAAACTTCCAGGTATAAAAGACTTTAACATGGTTTTACACCTACTTTAATGTGCATAATCCTTTTTGCATTTATTTTATGTGCTTATAACTTCAAATATAGTGGAATGCATATTGGTTAATAGGGCGCAAATCCATTGAGAATATTTCATAAATTTTCCTTTCTTACAATTAAAAGCTCATGAGGTTAAGTAATGTATTTTCATATTTTTTATTCATGAACATTCACTTTATGACCAATTATTTTTTTTCCCTAATTTCAAACAAAAATGGCATTTTGATATATATTTTTTGTACTTTTATTGCAGTTTACAAAGTATGAGACTACTTTGGTAATAAGATGCTGCTATTCTTAATTATTAATTGGAAAATTTTGATACAACTAGATATTTCCAAGAATTTATTTGCTCAATATATTGAAATTTTATATATTTTAGCATTTCGATTTTTGAATTTACAATATTTTGATATTTTCTATATTTTACTTTCTTTCTTTTTGCTTCTTAAGGGAATTCTTAAATTAGCTTCATTATATCATGTTAGTTTTAATACTTGCAACTTTAATAATTTGCAACTTTATTTTCTTCCTGTAAAAAATCCACACAATTGTATCAATCCATACCCATATTTGTCTCGTTTTTTTATCTTTTTTAAAGTGGTGAGACTGAGTTACACTGGCTTCCATAGCGATCTGTCTCATTATTTAAATGATAATATAATGGAGCTTAGAAGTTGTCTTAATAAGCTATAAAGGTGTTTTTAAATTCCAATATTGAAATATTCGATCTGTTGAAAATTAATATACAGTTCGATATTTCACTCTATCGATTACATTCTTTATATCTACAGTATGTCGCTATATTTTAGCATTTCGATTAATTTTTAAAATTTCGATATTTTCAATATTTTTTTTCAGTAAGGGAGTTCTTAAAATAGTTTTATGATATTAGGATTTACTTTAGAGTGTGATTAAGCCCTGTGCCCTTTCAGAATTTACTTATTTTTATTTTTAATTCAGATTTATATTTAATTGTTTAATTGAAAATGAAATATAAACTTGTATGATTAGTTGAAAAGCAGAATTTCAGGGAAAGAAGTCCCTTTGAAGCTAAACACTTTTTATTTTATAAGTTCATAATCGAATAAAAATTTGAATATATATTTAAAATAGTTGTATTGATTTTTAGAAAAAATTTACTTTTGCATATCGAATTTAGCTGAGTCACATAAAATCGAAATTTCCTCATGAAATCATCTTAAAAGAGTGTCCCTGCCATCCCTGAGAAAAAAAACTTAATTTACATACAATCTGACCACATAGTACAATTATAATTAACGACAATTACTTAATTGTTCACAGTTTTGGATATTATTATTGAATCAAATACTCGGAATAAAATTTTCTTAAATGCAAAAAAAAATTAGCATTTTTTTTTCTCCACAATATACGAGATAAAAATCTTGGCATCTTTTACGTTATAAAAAAACTGCTGATTTATAAATGATATGTCGGACGATCAGCTGCGTTATCAAATGTGATCGAGGCTTTAAAAGCCTTTACAGCACTTTTTTCATGGGCGGTAAATTTTACAAGTTTTTTTTTTCTTCCTCCTCCTCATCTCCCAACTTTTAAAGTGGAAGCCAATGTCTTCTTGAGATTTCTTCATATCCTGTTCCTCCCCCAACCACTAAATCTTACTTTCGCTCATCTCCTTTTAATTGACATGTATTTCGTTGCGGGGTATTTTTTTCATAATACACTACACAATGCTTACACGCAGACTTACTGTAACTTAGGAGTTATTAATAATTGGCGAGTTAAGTTTTAGAGAGAGAGAGAAAAATATCTGGAAGTTTTTTTTTTATTATTATTTTTCTTACTTTCATTTTTGAAGAGCAAATTTTGTCGTCCTTCATTTTTATTATTGCGTTGTTTGCAAACGACTTGAAATTGGACCGGAAAATCGATGCATCGCACCCTCACATGAGGGATCCATCCCACCTACATCAACTCCCACCCTTAACTACAGGGCTGCACTCATTCTTTTCGTACATAAAGAAAGTGGTTTGTTGTGGTGAAATGAGATTGATAAAAAAAATAAAGATTGAAAAAGTATGACGCGCCAAATCGTATTTCTATATCTCTGAAGGAAAATATTTTTTTTCTTCCTTTTCGTCTTACCCAGAAAGATGAAATATAGGTTATTGTCGAATATTCAGGCGGCACTGTAAAACGTAAGTCACTACCAACTATACAGCTATAAAGTTAAACTTTTCCATCATTTTTACGGCAGTTATATCTTTAAATCGAAAAGAATTTATGCTGCGCTGTTTACATGGCTTTTTTGTTTTTATCTCATACTTTTTCTGCTGCATATAACAATTTGATGCAATAATCAAGGTTTTTATCATGAGGAAAAGAAAAATATATACATATCAGAAGTTAAGAAGCGTGATATTGTTAGTAAATGTCTGAAAGCGTAAGCATACGGGTAAAAAAACGCCCGGTTCTTGACAATATAACGCAAATATTTACATGACGTCATCGGGGTATTTTTGTATCTATCGATGGAAAAGTGCAAAGATGTATATGGAATTTGCTCTGTTGGTGGCATTCAAGCTTTTAGATTGACGGTATGGATGATATGATGCTAGTAGGTGTCCATAACGCTGTTGCCATGACGACCAACTACTCCCTTCACCTGTCACATGTAGTTTCTGTCAATAAAATCTTTAAACCTCACTCATGGTACAATGAGACTCAAGAAACATTGTTCTTGTCACAAAGACGACTTGTCATGCATATTATATCCGGTTAGCGTTGGACTGTGTCAGAGGCTTAAGTAGTCAATGGAAGAGGGCAAGGAGGGATATATTTACCAGGAATGGCCATTATGGACCAACCAAATCGCTTAAAAGTGCTGTATTTAATTGACGACAATAATTGTTTCTATAATGTAATTTGTGATATGAGTGTGATAGCATCAGTAGTAGTAGCAGCAGCTTGTTAATGGTTGTTTAAATGGTCATTTGCAGTCGTCATAATGACGTCAACTGTGTTTGAATGCAGCGCTGAATGATGAAAGCTTAAATATTATGGTTGAATTTGACTTAGTTGGTTAATTATGCGCTGTCCTGATGACTTAATTAAAGTGCAAGTAGGCGATGTAGGGTGTTGTTGTCACTCCCCCTCTCTTCCCAATATGGATGGTGTATTATGGGGAAGAGTCTTGTAGTTTTACTATCCTTCTTTAACTTGTTTATGCAAATGAGCTTCGCTTTAATTGAATCTATCAAAAGAGAAGATGATGACGAGACGACCACACTGTATACGTTTATTATTTATAACCTGGCCACCCACCAGTCAACCGCCCTGCATTCTGTTGTGTAATGTGTAATGCAAGGCAAGGCAAGACAAGGCAACGCTCGGCTGCTACTACGCCAACATTATTTTAAGAATGGCATCATGGCCGTTTGTTTCTTTAATGTATTAAAAGCTGGGTTGGTGGAGATAGTGTTAAGGCAGTCGTTCCATGAAACGAATTTGACATAAAATCGAGAAGTCAATTTACGACAGATATAACTCGCTCTTTACTTTAATCAGTTGTTTATGCCAAAATTACTTTGCTAGTATTACAAGGCCTTGTCATTTTACAACGGGATTTTCAACCAGCTTTTGCCTGTAGTAGAAACTGGAGATAATCATGCAGCTGTATAGATTCACATTACGCAGAAACTACTACTGGAAAGTAATGCTTGTTTGCCTCTCGTAAGGCGTAAAGAATCTTAAAAGTTTAAGAAAGTGCCTTTACATTTTTTTTTTTTTTTGTAGTTGTCTATTTTCGATTAGACCAGTGTTTTCCAATCTTTTTTGTGCTATGTCTCACCTATGTTTTTAACTCGTATGTCCCTAACATACACGCCATTTTTAATACACTTGGCAAGCACAGTAGGTAAATTTTAAAATCATAGTAAAGAACTGAATTTAAGTACAAAATAATTTCAATGAACGATTTTTCTATATTTTTTTGAATTATTAACAATTATTATTTAAATTTAGTGAGATTCTTGTGATTGGAACTTGTTGAAAAGAGATTTTGGGTTAAGTTACAATTTAGTTCAATTCAGTCTAAAGTCTCTCAGTTTTGTTATAAAACTAGCATAATTTTTATTTGGCAGCAAAATTATATACTGATATATATAATTGTAAAATTATATACTGTATGGCACTAAATTTGCATTCAGCTAAATATGAAGATGAAAACAGTAATAGTCGTTCTCTTGTAATTGGTTGCATTTGGATATTTGAATCCATTTTGAGTCTAATTTTAAATAGTGGAATCTTTTTTGAGTTTAATTTTGAATAGTTGAATCCATTTTGAGCCCAAATTTTGGATACTTCAATTTATTTCGAGTTTAATTTTGGACATTTGATTCCATTCTAGGATAGTTGAATCTAGTTTGAGTCTAATTTTGGATATTTAAATTTGTTTTGATTTTAATTTTGAATATTTTAGTTCATTGTAAGTTCAATTTTAAATATTTGAATTTATTTTGAGTCCATTGTTGGATATTCGAATCCATTTTGGGTTTGATGTTGGATATTTGAATCCATTTTTAGTTTAATTTTGGATGTTTGAATTTATTTTGAGTCTAATATTGGATAGTTGAATCTATTGGAGTCTAATTTTAGATATTTGAATTCATTTTGAGTCCAATTTTGGATATTTGAATCTATTTTAAGGTTAATTTTGGATATTTGAATCTATTTTGAGCTCAGTTTTGGATATGTGAATCCATTTTGAGCCTAATTTTGTATATTTGAATCAATTTTGAGTCTAAGTTTAGATATTTAAATCTGTTTTGAGTCAAACTTTGGGTATTTGAATCTATCTTTGAATTGCCTCTCTTTACTATCGAATTGCATTTCTGTGGAACGTGAGTTCTGTATTGGAAAACACTGATTTAGCCGTTGATACGTTAGTATTTTTGAAAAGATGTTTGAATTGGCATGAGAAGAGCGTGGATTAAATAAGTCGTTTTGGTACAAACACACAGAGAGCAATAAGTATAAAGTTAGCTATAAAATCCAAATACTGGTATTGTGGTTGAACAATTGCGCTTGTACATCGCACAATATAGTGCATAGTGGGAATAAACGGCGGTGATTGTTTAGCGGGAGATCGAGATTAAGATTTTATAAAGATAAAAAAAACAAGGACGTTGGCAAATTACATAATATTACACTTTTGAAGTTGTTGGTACTACATGCACGTTCTTCTCCAACTGTTTTAATGGCTGTCTAGCGATTAGTGTACAAGGGTTAACAGCAGAAAATGTTGGAAAATATTATCTATTCGTAAACAGCAACACAATTAATGTTGGATTGTACTGTAGGATGTGCCATTTTGAGAGGTTTTTTTAATGTTTTGTACTTGTAAGTATAGCTCACAAAATGATAAAGTTCAGACATGTTTATTTATTATACGTGCTCAATGGCAGATTTATAAGCGTGTTACGCATGGGATAAAATGCGTTGTGTTTTCAGCGACAAAATTGCTCAATTCGGTATTGTACTGTGTATGCAGACACGTACTATACATTGGAAGCTATTGAAGAGAATAATTACGTGTATTATGCGAGTTTGTTTTGAGACAAAGCTTTAAATCACGCTGACGATGGAAAGCCATTTTCGCTTCATTTTATTTAGAGTCTGAGAAATGTGCGGAGGAGGGCTTAAATCCTTAGATCAAATTAAATGAGATAAAAATCATTAAGATGATATTTTTACATTCGTCAGAGTAAGAGAAAGTTATTTTTGTATTTAAAGAGTAAAGCAATCGGTTGTTTACTACATCTTTTCAAAGTTTAATTGAAACTCCCAGTTTCAAAGTGCACATTAATGCACTGAAAAAAGAAATATGCATTCAAAACTATGGAAAATTTGAGAACTTTAATGAATTAAGAAGATAAAGAGTTTAATTCTTTTTGGCAGTGAAAAAAGTGGTATTTGGAGATGTCATTAAAATGACACCAAATTTATTTAAGCTTTGAGGGTGTAATTAACTTAAAAATACTTGAATTAGGTTGCATTACATTAAGTTAGGTTAGATTACGGTAGGTTTAATTTCATGCAGTATGTTCAATTTTTTAATTTTTTTAATACATATGGAACGTATTTATGTGTTGTTATTGTTGGTGAAATATACGTGAACCTGAAAATATACTGTACATGCTTAAAAAATTGAAATTCGTATTAAACTCATTTTTTACTTGGTCCGCTTTCAAACTCGTTAGTGTTTCAATATCAACATAATCATTATAACTAGAAATTTATTACTATTTTAAAAAGAGTTAACAACTGTTTTCATTGCATGAAAATGTTGAATCAGTTTAAACTATCAACTTAGTTACCAACAATTAAACATTAGATTTTCAAACTTGTATCATATTTGGTTTTCAATACAAAATCGTTTGTTGGTTTTCTCATCATTGATTCCCCAATAACAATATCAGGCTTCTTTAGGTTATACTTTTCATACAGTGAGCTAATATTATTACATTTAAAAAATTTAAAAAAAGCTCCTAACAAATCAATCAAGGTTTTGTACAATTTTAGGTTGTAATTTTAAAATTTAAGAACCGGCAACTAAAATGAACTGCAGTAATTAATCTTGAAATATTGTATTATGAGTTAATTATCTATAAAATTTAACAGGCTTTTTAATTGATTTTTTAAATATGCTATCCATTCAGAATGATGAAAATAAAACGACTATCGAAATAATATTTTTCCATTTATCATGATTGCTGTTTCATCATTTAATAATAAGAATAACTTAATTACTGAATGTTTTAAGCATTATTGATCAATCTAACTTTTATAACCCAGTGATGAAATCTTGTTATAAGGAGGCCATATTTTCAGTTGACACGTCATATTAATTATTCTTCCCTTACCGGTATCATGTGATATGTTTTCTAATAGAGACATATGTTGCTTTTGTGACATATGCTTTGGACAACCCGTTTGATGAATTGCAGACAATCCGTCCATATTTATACCAACGACTAATAATATCATGTAACTTACCACATTAATATTAGTTGTGTTAAAGTTATGTTTTAGTAAAGTACTCGTAACTTAACGTTTAATTATGTTGATGGAAAATACTAAAACATACATTGTGGACCGGATTCCCATGGATATTCAACATCAAAGATTACTTTGCTTTTAATATAAACAACTCGTGTAGACGTAGACTCAACTTCCACTAGAAATATGAAATTAATGAATCCAATAATATTATGTTCGTTCTCCTTATTATGTATTTCTTAAATTTAATTTAATTGTACTGTTCATAAAATGTGTGAAATACAGACAATGCAGTGGAATCTCGTTAATATAGATCTCCCTTGAACACAAAACAGATCCCCTTTTAACACAAACAGATTTTACTTTAGTTAAAAATTGCATATACCGCCGGCGAAAAAAATAAAGTTTTATATAAACAAATTCAAAATCAATATATTTTTATTTGTTTTTATTAAAAAAATAGTTTTATCATAAATGCAGACATGCATATGCTTGCACAAAATGCATAATATTTTGAAATTAAATTTTGTATCGATTACGATGTAAATAGTGATTTTAAATATGATATACCGGTACTCTAACTTATGTCATTGTGGTCAAGATATATTTTTTGCAGGTTCCATTTAACACAAAACTCCTTTAACACGAAGAAAAATTTCGATAACGACGACTTTGTGTTAACGAGATTCCACTGTACTTTAATTACATTTTTTGCTTTGAATTGGCTATGATTTCTTAATTTTGTCACTTTATTTAATTGATTTTGAAATGAATCCTCAATTAACTGTTACTATGAGATACATGGCTTTTTATGTGATTATCTTGTATAACCACTAAATGTCTTGTTCGTATAATCTTTCTGCAAATCAGACGGTTTTTTTTTTGTTTGAGTTTTGAAATAAATCATATGCAAAAGTGCTTTCAGTAATAAAATCAGTACAATAAAAGTTTGTTTCTGCTGTACTTTAATTGAAGTTTAGAGCTGAATGTAATAAATGCTGTTATACTAACTTAGACTAAATAGATGGCAATGTCATTTTTTTTTTAAATTTAATAATAAGTTATGTCCCCGCATCGGCATTATTTTTTAGTTGAAAATTAGTTTTTAACATTTAAAATACTATTTTAAATGAAGGTTAATTATTGTTAGGGTAACGTTAATTTTTTCAATAACTAACTACTGTAGTTGAGTATCCAGGCGTAGTGCCGAATACATCATATGGATAAAGATAAATTTCTTTAGATTCAGTAGATTTAAAGATGTTAAAAATAGGAAACATTTACTGGAGACTGTCAACATCAAACACCAACAAATGTTTGTAACACACGGACAAAAGATCCACTCATACTGTATTTGCTGACTTTTAGATACTGTAAACTTAGATTAATTGTAAAAGGGGTCAGGTTATTTGATCAAGCATTTCAACAGACTGGATTGGTCAGGTGGAGTTAATCATTTTTAAAAATAATATTGTATTGTACTGTAGTAATCGTATTGCTTCAAAAAAATTAAGAAAAAAAAAAGGATTTTTAAAGTTTTGGGAAAAACATGATGCTACTTTTACATACATCGAGTTGCAGAATATACTTTACTTGGAAACTCAATACTAGCTAATTAATTAACCGCATTAATTAGTAGGTAATTAAATTATTTTAAAAAGATAATAAATATTTTAAAGTAAAATACAGTAGTCATGGCTTATTATAACAGAAACAGCACCAGATATCATTAGTCGTATATACTTTTACTTTTAATAACTAATGAGCACCCTGTGGATTTAAGAATCAACAAAAAACTAATAATTAAAAATAATGATCGTTTGTATTCGTTAAGGTTGTTGTCAACCAAATATTATTTTTAACGCATTTATTTTATCCAAATGGGAATTGTTTGTGAATTATTTTAAGTTTAAGTGGGTTACATTGGAGATACTTTGTCGCATAATTGGAATTTCTAATTTGTTAGTTTACTGTCTTTGTTTTTTTATTGTGATTCGCTAAAAAGCCGGTATCACAATATTTGCTTTATAGTACCACATGTGTTACTTAATTTTTAAAATTGTTGTTGATATAATGTACTGCATATCACTGTATATCAATTCGATTGTTGAAAGGGGCAATTTAAAAATTGACTTTATCAAAGTTTAAATTATCATTATGGCACCTAAAAAAGAAAATCAAGTAAAAACGGAAACATATGGGGCTGCAAATCTCAGGGGATTCAGTTTGCCTACACACTGTAGCTGTTTTGAACTAAAACTGAACTAACAAATCAAATAGACAAAATAATAGACTTACTGTCATCCACTTTGGGGACTTATTACACAATATTACATTATATGAAAATTTGAAATTGGAAAAACCCATTGAATTAATTGATAAATGCCTTGTAATGCGCGCTCATACTAAAGTAGATTGTATATTTTTGACTTGAAATTTTCCAGACGAGAAATTGTAACAATTTTGAAATGATAGAGGAAATTATTTTAAAAAATAGATTTAGTCCAATTTTTATAGTATACAGAATCTGCTAAAATTTGGAATGAGTTTCCTGTTGAATTAAGACACATGACCCTCAAATGTTGTGCAAATTTCAAATCTTGTATTCATTTTAAAAAGAGAAAATACAAGTTCATTTTAATGTTTTTGAACTATTGTATTTTAATAATTGTATTGATAGTATGACGATTGTTTTTTGATTTACAGTAGCTGTTCGGTTTTTTTGATTTTGCCCAGCCAGTGGGCAATAAAGTAATTACTATAATTACTCGGTATAAATACTGTATACACAATATTGAACTAATACAAATTGTTGTTTTTGTATTCATAAATGATGGTTTTTGTTTGATTTATAATTGAATGAATCAAATTAATTTTTTGTAATTACTTTAATTCAGTCTTAGTTAAAATACTGTAAATGTTTTTACGCCAGTTATTGCGTTTGGCTCACCACTACAATTTCATCAGTTAAACAGTCAACATTATTTCCACTGTTTTTATTAAATTAACTTTATTATATTCCGTCGTATTTGCCAATTATTGTGGTTTGGCAATACGACATTATGAGCTCAGTGTGTGGTGGTTTAGTCATCTAAATCATCTTTACATTTTGACTTAAATGGGTGTTAAGATTTTAGGAAATGATTCAACGAAAACATTGTTTCAAGTGTAACCTAAAGTAACTAAAATTACTGTATACTGTAACTGTCATACTATACAATCTATTAAAATTAATGATTCTGAGCTCAAAGTCATAATATTTTGGAAATATTTAATTGATGGGATTTTGTAACTTGCATACTATACAATGGAAACCTCTTAACACGAAACGCTCGGGAGCGAAACATTTCTTCGTGTTAGACGGTTTTCATTGTATTTTAGTTTTGCATAATTATTTTTTGAATGATTAATGGGGTGTTTTCTGATATTGCTTTGTTCCACTCGACGTAAAATGTTTTTCTAATACATATTGTAGTTTATTTAAGCAAGATGAACCAATACGTGGTCGAGTTCATGTCCTTCTGCCTGTTATTTGCTTTGAACATGCACTAATAACTACCCACTTCAATCATACATGAGTACCTTATAGCTTGGTCACTAGTCCACTTTGCTACATCTTTATTAGCTAGAAAAACAAACTTATGTACTGTAGTGGGTGTGTGAATTTAATTAAGTGTTAGTCTCCGTGTTATATGTGCCACCAGGTGGCGTCACATATATTTTTATTCGTCCTATCGTTACAGTAAATCAAGCTGTTTTTCTCCGAATTTTCCTATGGGGTCTTTTTTTAGCCAATGTCTTAAATCTATATTTATCTTATTTTCCTATGAGTTTATTTGATGGAGCTTTGATTAATCATCTCCAACAACTCCAGGTGTCGACGACTACGTCAAAATAGATGGATGGATTGGATGGTGGTTGCATCATTGGTACACAACTTTTTCCTTGAAGATCAATTTCATTCCTACATTTTTTTCTGGCAATGTCCTTTAAAAAAACCGCATTTTTTTTATTATTTTTCCCATAGACTTTTTAAAAAAAAAAAAAAAAAAATGGAGTATAGAAGTGGATTGAAATGGCGTCTGTTTGTTGGGGTGTATCGCGGCGCCCCCTGATGGGATTGACTGAACGAAGAATCATTCGGCCGTAAAACTAAGTGCTTTGAGTGAGCGTTGGAGCGCCGTGGGGAGCAGTATGTTTATTTAAAGGGAATCATAAGATATACTGTAAAGAGAGATGCATTTTTTAAAATGGGCGTGGTCGATTGAGGATGGAATGGGCGTCAGTTATGCCATGTGACCCACTATGGCATCCGAAAGATGACGCCAAAGGAATCCGGCTGCATAATATTCGTGTTTTTTTTTTTATTATTATTATTTAGGTTCATTTTTTTATTTGGTTGATAGATCATCGATGCCATATACGCTACCATACTTAATGTATAACTCAATCGCCAACAATGGAGCTTTAAAGTCCAAATACGATTTCAATACTGTTGAAGTGCATCGTTTATTTAACTATATCGATAATGGCCATTTTGTTCCAACCCATTATTTTGCCCATTATGCGTCTACTTTTGAAGCGACATTACACAATCTAATAATGGAAGGATTTCATTTGATAATTTATGTTGTTGTTGATTTTAACCAGAGTTTTCCTTTTTTTTATTTATTTTTGTACATGTTGAAGAAGCAAAGTTTCTTTAAAAGTCAAAGTCAGTAGTTGGGTCAGTGCTCATTTTGTCCCAATGTGAATTGAAAATTGACCAACTGGAAAGAATTCCATTTACTATATACTGAAGAAACGCCATTGTGGTGCATCACTTTTGCCTTTGGGGAGTTATTTTCAAGCAGAAAGCTGAGAATAATAAAACTGACCGCTTGAAACAAAACAAAAAAAAAATAAATAAATAAATAAAAACGAAAATTTTATTTGTGTTTTATTATAATAAAAGGTTTTATTTTGTCTTCGGCAAAGGCTTTTATTTTATTGACAGCAATGAGGCAAAGATAAATAGAAAGGGGTTTAGTAAGCTGCTACATGATACATTCAGTTAAGTACCCACTGCACCGAGTGGATGTTTTAGCACAGTGTTTGTTTACACAATGTTGGAAAACGACAGGTTTGCGTTCCTATGACAATACATGTATGTTGTAACTTAGACCGACGACGACAACAACTAACAGTCTCGTTGTTAATCGAGACGACGTAATTAACACTGGTGGAAACTGGTGACGCTGCACAAGTTAAGGATAGGATAGAGGAAAGGGGGGAAGAGAAAAAGAAAAAAAATTAATTTCCTGGTTTATAATTGAAATCATGTGGTGCTTGATAACATCACATTCCAGGGTTTCCTGGCATGCAATCAGACCATTTGCAAAGTGTTTAGCGACACTTAACTTCCTCATAAACACAGAATTATTATACTGTATTTTTAACACTGCTTATGCCCCTGTTTACTGTAACTTACTACGACAAATTAAAAAGACAACAACATTGGGGGGACCAATTGACATTTTTTCGGTTTTAAAAATAAAAATCCTGGGAGAAGAAATTGGGTCACGTTGTCCGTGATTTAATTTTCGTCTGACACGTTACAACATGGAAATGATGAGAAAAAGTCAATGGAAGAAAAATTTAATTTTATCTTCGTAGAACGAATACATTGAAAAGAGCAAGTGATTTTTACTGATTTATTTTGATGGAATTGGACAAACTTGAAAATCGATTTGTACGTTGTAGGAGGGGTTTTTCGTATTTGAAAAGTATAAAAATTTATTTTTATGAGACTGAATCGTTTTAGGGCAGACTGTTTAAACGGTTTGGCGTATTCGCATCTTAATTTATATTGTCTGCGATTGGAGATGGTTTTTTTTTTTCTTTCTTACTTTTCTTTTCTTCATCGACTGATGATAACGACGATGCTGTTTTTCTGTTTGAGTGTAATAGATACAGTATAGGGGAAGGATAAAAGTGTTTTCTTCCTGGTGCCTTCCTTTCCTACAGTATATTGCTTCCGTGTAATGGCTTATTTGCGTGTGCAATGTGCAGTTTGTGCTTGTGTGTACACAGTGGCCACCATCTACGTACTCATTAAGTCATTTCTTTAGCCAAATTGGTGTCACCCTGAATCGAAAGGGGTATAATAACCGTGTAATATTAAGTTGGATACTTTCAAGTGCGTCTGCAGCGCCACCTATTCACCTTGGACGCCATCTTAGTTAGACTGATGAACACCATCTGCGTGAGTTTGACAGGCGTAATCTTGTTTTAAATAAGTAAAAAAAACGACGACGTGCTTTTTATTTCATTACCTTAAATCTGTATTTAATTCAATTTTAGACAACTCGTGAATGATTAATTGACTAGTTAATTTACGATGATATTCAGTTCAGCGTTCATGTCAAAAGTCAACCTGTGAGAGTTGCTTAAAAAAATAAATAAAAAGGGAGTCTGGAAAGCATTTGGCTTTGAAAAGTAACAAGCTACATCCTTTACGTATTCATTTAAGACAAAAGGAAATTAATGGTTTAGACTAACTGCAATGCACTGTCGACTGCAATTACATTAACAGCTGAAAATGGAACTTTCATGGTGTTAATTAGTGCCGACAAATAAATAAATAAATGGTTTCAAGCGCAAAAAAAAGACACAGCTAAACAGTGAATGTACAGTAAATCAGTAAGTTAAAATGTGGTTGTTTTATTATTACTTTGTATTTTTTTTTTTTTTTTGGCAGGGTAAATTAAAATTTATACAATTGAATTTCAGAATTTTGTCAAATAAGATAATGTAGTATAGCTGTGTTCTTCCACTAGTGGTCTTTGAACCAGTTGTAGAAAAGTTTAAGAATGCATGTTTGAGCAAAGTTTTAGGCACAAATCATTTGTCAGTTAGATAAAATGTAATTACAAATGTTCAATATTTTCAACAATTTTTATACTAGCTTTTCAAACCCGCCTGCCTTTTTTATCAGCGTTTCCCATTCCTTTATCCGCGTTCTAGTCGTGTTTTCCGTCACTGTAGTCGCGTGGTCCGCCAATGTAGTCGTGTTGTCCGTTACTGTAGTCGCGTGGTCCGTTTCTGTAGTCGTGTTGACTGTTACTGTAGTCGTGTTGTCCGCCACTGTAGTCGTGTTGTCCGTTACTGTAGTCGTGTTGTCCGTTACTGTAGTAGCATTGTCTGTTACTGTAGTCGCGTTGTCTGTTACTGTAGTCGCGTTGTCTGTTACTGTAGTCGCGTTGTCTGTTACTGTAGTAGCGTTGTCTGTTACTGTAGTCGCGTTCTTCATTTCCGTTATTGGAGCTTCGTTTTTAGTTCTTTGATTTACATTTTTAGTACGATCTGGCCTAATTCTTACGTAAATACACAGATAATCGTTATGCAGAAAGGGTTGCAATAGTTTTAGACTGCCCAAACGATATCTGTAGCTCGGTCCATCCTTTAAGTTTTTAGGGTCATCTTCGACGACCCATTCAGAATATGTCAGTTGAGAGTTTTCTAAACGGTAAAGTAACGCAACACTTGTCAAGTGTTTAAAATCGTTAGAAAGTTTGGAGTCATTTTTGCCCGAAATAAACGTTATTTGAGCCTCAATGTACCGGTTGTAGTTACAAAGTAACTCCACTTTGACTCGATAGCCATAGGGAGATGTGTAAAACGTTGGTCCTCGAAGAACCTGAGGACACCGCGATATAATCAGTAGAGAAATCGGTCCCATAGAGCGAGTGACACTTCCCTCTATAGAGTCAATTCTTGGAGTAAAGATCTCAAATGTAATGTTTTTGTGGTTCTTGTCGGGCAAACGCAGATAACCGAAGGAGAAAATGGGGTTACGAAAGCTCTTACAGTCGAACAAATAATCTAAATATAAATCGCAAGAATGTATAGGACTGAAATTCACGTAAATCGCTAGCGGCATGTCAGTTCTCAGCTCGTCCAGGACTCCAAATTCTTTGATCTTGTTAGCGTTTAAATTCGATTTTGATTGTAGCGGGGAACTGTGTAGTTCGACCGCAACTTCCGATCGTGAAGCGGTCGAATGAAGAACTAAGCGGTATGGTACATTACAAAGATTACATTCAAATGGTAAAGACGAGTCCAGTTTAATGTTACAATTCAGCGTTTCAGGTTTAACGTAGTCTTCATCGCCTTCAACGCTTTCCTAAATAAACATTTATAAATAATAAAAGAAACAAGAAATTATTGCCTAAATAAAAATTATTTACATTCTTTTCTTTCAACGTTTTGGCGACTTCAAGGTTGTTTTCGTCGTCATTGATATTTTTTTTAGATGGTGCCGAGTGAAATGGCTAAAATTTAGCAAACTGATTAATCTAGTACTCGATTTTTTATTGTAAATTTGGATTTACTTACGGAAAAGATGTTCATGGTTAATGATTGAAGCTGTAACCCAGGAACACGCCAATTGTAGAAATTAGAACACATGTAGATTTGGAAAGATTCCTTTCTTGACAAGTGACGACTTACGAATGATTAAAAATTCAGTTTCACAAGTTGTACAAATGGCAGGACCGTCAAATAATTACAAGGTGATTTTTTTATAACCTTTGCCACTTGTTTTTGTAATGCAGTAAGAAACAGGAAAAATCGCTATTTGGACTGATGATATTTAGTCTCATTTCGTCATTGACACGGAAAAAATTGCTAGTTTTAAAATATCACCCTGAATGTCTTGTCTTGTATGCAGTCGACAACAGTCTATAGTTCACCTATTATTTTGATTTTTAGGGGTCAAACATTGTTGAATTTTACCACATAAAATAATTGTTATTCATTATTATTAATTGGTTTTAAATTTTATCGGCTAAATCATCAATTATGCAAACAATTTTTGGATTCATTTTCTTGAATTTTTTATATAAATTATACAACAAACTTACTGTAAATTAAAAATGCAAATAAAATTAAAAAATAAGGTTTTTTTAGAAGAATTTTAGGAGAATTTTTGTCAGTTGAGTAGTTCAGTGGCAAAGTGGATTAACACCCAATTGGACTAGGACAACTTGGATATTTTGGTTAACTTGAACAGTTCATATAGCGCCCTCTATGAGTTATTGAGTTATTTGCATATACAATATTTTTATCATTAGCTCATAAAGAGCGCTATATGATCTGTCAAAGCTATCTACAGTTCCTGAGAGGACTTGTGACTTAATCCACTTTGCCACTGAACTACTTAATTTTTGCACCTTACTAAAACGCAGTTGGTTGAAAAACTTTTTTTTTTGGTTGATATTCAAAATTTTCAACACTTTTTAACTAAAAATTTGAATATAATAACATTCATGCATGTTTTATTAGGATTTACCGTAATAAGAAAATAATGTGTTTAGTGCAAAAACAGGCCACAGTGAGCTCACAACTAGCTATTGATTAGGGATGGGCAACATCTAAACAATTCGATATTTTCTCCATACATCGAATGTATTAGCATTTCGGTATTTCAAACTTAAATTTTTCGATATTTCAATATCTCAAAATCCTCGTAAAAACTTGTTTTTTTAGTGGTTTCTTGGCTTATCACATGCCAACTATTTCGTTTTTTACTATAATTTCAATTTCAAAATCGATATATTGATTTATATATTCAGTATTTTAAAATATCAATCCTTCACAATTTCTAATATTAAATCTCGATCTATTTCGATATTTATTTCTATTAACATGCAGTATGTTACCGTATTTTAACATAGATTAACAATATTTATTTTGATCATTATTGGGTCTAACAAGTCCAAACAATTGGATCAAAATAAGTTAGATATTGAATACTAAAGTTGTAAAAAAGTCCATAAAAATTCTGATAGGTACTTATACATGTTTAGTTTACAAATTCTACACTTTATGAATTTTTGATATTAGAAGCACTTATATTTTTATAGAGATTAGTGTAATTGAATTTATTTCAAAAAGTACATTTAAATGTATAATGTAAGAAGCGCATACTTATAACTGTATACCAAATTAAAAAAACCACATTAAGAAGTCAAATAAAGTTTGATCTTTAATTTGCATTATATTGTTGAAATTGCTGATTTATCTTTTTATTTAAATTTTCTATAAATAGATGATATTGGCAAGGAACTTCTATCTCGTTTTATGCTTATTTTGTTACAGCACAGCAAACTCTTCAATGCTCAATGGGGATTTACTCTTAAAGAAAACTAAAAGCATCTTAATCCATTTGACGTTTTAGATAGTTGGTTGAATTCTCCTTTTTACCAGTGTAATCCATCTATTATCCAATTATTAATTATCTACCATTATAGTCTTCCAGAAATTTTGTTTTATAGTTTTTCTTCAACTCGTTTTTAACTCAGTTTTATTACATTAATCTTATTTCAGCATAAGTCTATGTACTAACAGATGGTTTATGTTTTCTAAACGTATGTTTACATGTTTAAATGTCCTGAAGGAGCGGCACGTGATAAACAACAAGCTAAAGGAAGTAGATGTTACGCTTCCGTTATTTTATGTTAATTAATGTGCTCGGAGTTGGTATCCATTAAAGCTCCAGTACATGTAAAGTGTCATTTAAAGGTAATTTTTGATTTAGTGTTTTGCGTCGTAGCCTCGCAGCAACAACTTCAATGTTGTACTGCACATTTTGCTGAAATCGACCCTAAAAACAAATTGCTTTTGTAATTTCAAAAAGTGTAATATTAATTTTCACGGATGAAATGGCTCGTAAAGGTTATCGCTGTCACTTTTGATCTTACAATAATTGCTGGTTATTAACTTATTAAGGTCAGCTTGCTGTTACGGTGCAATGATTGTTGTTTCAATGACTTAACTGAAAAAATCGCTTGAGATAATGCGACTATTCATAAGAGAATTCAGCATAATCTTAACTTTCACTTTTATTATTTAGATTTTAGCTTGTAACCGTTTCTGTGTCGTGTAGAGATGACTTTGAGATTTAATAATAGCATTAGAACAGAGCGGCGGCACGCCAGAGTATGTTCTTTGGCTCGTAGACCCTAACGTTGGGAACCCTAATTTTTAAAATTTTCACAGTTAAATAACATTATCCAAAACGGTGAACAGTTATACACAGTACTTCTGGTAAATTATAATTGTACTCTGTGGTCAGATTGTATGTAAATTAAGTTCCTTCTCATTCATAATTATTTTAACGAATGTTTATTGTTATAATAACTATATTAATAATTAAAAACTGTTTCAGTTGGTATTCTAAATTGCAACGTTCCTGTTTAGGTGAAATGAAATGACAAGTACATGTTTATTATTATTAATTCATATTTTCAGGGCCGGTTTAAGAGGTGCTCAACCAATCGGGCCTCGAGCTTAGAAACAATATTATTTGACCCTCGATAAAAAAAAAAAGTTTGCCCACCCCTGAATTAGGTGATGATAGTAATTAAGAGCCCTATGATTGGCTAATTTTAACTAAGTTGTGTAATATTATCAATATTATGTATTTGAAAAGGCAGTGCAGTGAATGCTATTTGGATCATCCCCATTTTTAATATCATTATGAACGCAGCTTTTATTTGTCACGTGCACTTACCTTGTAGCAATGTTACCAATCAGATGTTTTGCCTCTTTTTGTGTTATTTAGTCTTCGGGATTGAATCCAATCCGCTTGGAGGCGCTGTTTGTGTTGTTAGCCGAATGATGGTGAGGAGAAGAAATCAGGCAATCACGCATTGGCACACAGTCGAGTGAGACCGAGGAAAAGACCATCGGGTGAGCAACCGATGCTGATGCTCAATCACCGGCTTCTTACTGGAGCAACCAGCCGGATGAGGGGCTCCATGCTGTTCCTACTAACGTCATAGGGAATATTTTCTTGATGGCTCATCATTGCGAGTGTTGTGGTTGGATCAGCACCACCTGGCTGTGGTTAGCGGTGGTGATCTACGCGACGTTTATGTCCGGTGTTCGTGGGGTGCGAGATGGTAACGCGGACGCCAAACGACTCTACGATGACCTTCTTAGCAATTATAACAAACTTGTTAGACCAGTGGTCAACAACACGGATCCACTTACAGTCAGCATCAAAATCAAGTTATCCCAGCTGATCGATGTGGTGAGTAACTGACATTTAATCAACTTTTAATTAAGGTTTTTTTAGCATTTTAATTGATTGGTTTAAAAAGTATTGCTGAATTTATTTATAGAAACAAGAACTTAAAAACGTTAGTCGAAGAATTATTTCTACACGCATTTTTTTTTAGCAAATTCTGAGGCGGATGTTATTAATTTTTTAATCATGATAATTAATTGTGGCACAGTTGATGTTCATGTACTTAATTGGCAATTATGTGGAGATAATGGCATTTGTATTGAATTGAAATATGATTTATTACGGTTGAAAAAAGAGTAAAAGGTTGAAGTAATTGAGTTTGTTTAGTTGGCTGTGATGCTTTTCTTCTTCCACAATTGGTGTGTATGTGGATGTATGTGTATATGTGTGTGGCTAATTATTCATTGGTGTGGCAAAATACACACCGAATATACAGCAAAGCTTAGACGGTAATGCTTGAAGGGGGGAGGGGTTACTAAGCAGGTCACGTGGTCCAACACATTGCACCTCAATAATTAATGGTGGATGATACTCTACTTTTATTTCCTCCACTCTTGCTGTCTTTTTTTTTTGCTTTTATTTTCTTTCACAGTCAGTTGTGGGCACCTGAGACCTTTCTCCTAATTAGGAAGTTGCTCTTTTCCTTTAGGCAAACCTTATTGTACATGTATTGCTTTAACTTAGCGGCTTCATGGTGTATAATCTATTTAGCAAAATCATACGCCAAACCGTTAACTTAATTTGAACAGCTGGCTCGGTGTTTTTTTTTTCTTCTTATTTTTCGTGGGGATAAATAAATCGAGCTAATGTGTTTGAAGCAGTTTTCATGTTAGACAATTGTTTACACGTAAATAAAACTTAGAGCAAACGGTAAAAAATATTTATTTTTATTGACACAACATATGGTAAGTTTTGTATTTTAATGCTCCTTGTAGCTCAAAATATATGGAAAACCAATAAGCCATCAAAAATTAGCAACGGGTCCACTAAGGATTTGATCAATTAGTTTTTTGCAGTCACATTAAGGTTGTTTTGAAAAGTTAAAGGTAACATTCAAGGTTTTTATATCTACCATTGGCACCTGTATAAGTTCATACTATTTGCCTTAATGACTTCTCGTCCACACTAAACGTCATTTGATGCTCCTTAAAATAGTTGTTCATGGAATTAATATCTTGTAAAATACAGCCATCAAGTATGAGATATGCGTATTTATGACCTGTAAATGTTTACCCTGTTTTTTATTTTCTTAAAAAACAAACCCAAAACCAATTTTTTATAATAATTGAAGTTAAAGCCATCAAACTTAAATTTCTCCGCAATTCGAGATTGGTAAATGTTATGAAATTTCTAAACAAGAATTTCATTAAGAAAATGGCATGCTGTGCCATTGTATAGTATGTAATCTTCAAAAAAGCCAAATTTATTGATGTTTCTTAAAAAATTACAGTTGTTGCAAAAGTTCGTTCGTTTTTATATACAGTTGAAAATGGAAAATCAACGAATGAACTTTTGCAACAATTTTAATATTAAAGTCCTCGTTTAACAATAGCGATTATTTGGTCTAAAAAAAAAAAAAAGAAAATATGAATAAAGTTTATTACACGAAAAGCATCGGTGACGTAAGTTTAAGGCGTTATCAATTTTGTAAAGGTTTTTGAGAAAGTCGTCTTGCCTGTAGCACTAAAACTCTCCCGGCGGTGTGTGTTTTTGTTTTCAAAATGTCTCGAGTAAACATTTGCTTAGAAATCTTCCTCTCTTGCTTCAAAACGTCTTAAGTAAGATTTGTATACACGTAAGATTGTAAATCCTTTTCCTCCCACTTCCTTTTTCTATACCTCATCACTTAATACCTCGTATTTTCCACCCCTCCCTGCAAACTATTCCCCCTCCCCCTCCTATTTCCATGCTTTTGTTTGTTGTGTATACTGTATCTGTGTGTATATGTGGATGGATGGGAAGATTCACAAAGGAGATGAAAGTATTTGTACATCACCCTGTATGCGTCTTGATCGACATTGATCGATTGGCTGAAGAGTAAATTTAAGTGAAGAAAGCTCAGTCCGGAAATTACGTTACGAAATTCTCGACTTTATTTTTTATTGTAACTTTAAAGTGTGAAAGCAAACACTTTAACGTTGCTATGCTACCATGTTTTAGTTTTTTAATAAATGAAGCTTATTATTGTTATACTGTACTGTAAAACTGATACAAAGTATAACAATGATTGTTGGGGGTTGTAGTTTTTTAAACTTTTGTGGTTTAAGTACCCCTACCCCTTTCTTCTTTAGGAACATTTTTATTAGCATCATTGTATGCCATTTTTAAGTGTCACGGCTATGAATCCCATCATCATTTATCGTCAAGTGACGATGCCATTTTCATTTTTTTAACCGCATTTTAGTAGATTTAAATGTATTTAGATTCTTATAGATGAATATTGTGATGATTTTGTTTAAAAAGTTTAAAAAAATATTCGGTGCATATTTTTTAAAAAAGTTTAGTTTGGGAGTATTCAGGTATACTTTTGTAAATCGACAGTACATTTCTGTAATTTGCGTCAGATTTTTAGTAGATTTATATTTGAGGATTTTGACTGTCAGGTTTTAGCACATTTTTTCTGAAATGCACCTTTTGTATTATTGCTGTTATTTATTATTTAAAGCATTTTCTGGTAAAGTATATACTATTTCAATTCTTTAGTGTCGGTACTGCTTGAATGAAGTCTTAGAAAGTGATGTAGAAGATATTTTACTTTTTGCATTGAGCTAACGTACATGTAGCTAGAACTCATAGGCTCCTGTGCAATCAATATTTTGACTATTTCTAATTTACTGGCCTAAAAAGCAAAAATTTTAGTTTAATTTTTATTGAAAGTGTGTCATGATGGTTTAAGTTTAACATGTTTCAGTTTATCTGAATTGAGATTTATGACACTGAATTGATGTGAAGCAAACATGTAATAGCCCCTTAGAGGTGGCAAACCATACGCATCCATTTTTACTGTACAGTGGGCAGGGCAATATTTTACTATTTCGACTTTCAATATTTGAATATCTTGGTTTTTCAATTTTGAAATTTAAAGATGTTTTGGTAACTTAATAAATAAATTTCTCAGCACCATTATATTTTCAACTTAAAGAAACAAATTGTTATTGAAGCCAATGTAACTCAGTTCCGTCTCATGTAGAACAATAAAGAAATGAGACAAATCGTTATTGAGACTAATGAAACTCAGTCTCATTACTTTAAGAAAAATAAAGAAACGCAATTTAGTCTTGTATCTGTATTGGTGAAAAGTAAAATTGTGAACTTTATGTCTAGTTGACATTAAAAATAACATAATATCTTAAAACTAATTTAAGAGTATTTTTGCAGAAGAAACAAATACAAAATAAATATATCGAGTTATCAAAATTTTTCAATGTTGCTTAATCGGTATTCTAAACTCAATTGAATTTAATGTGTTTTTTAAATTTTAATTTATTAAGCTCAGAGAGCCAACAACAACAATTAAACAATATCATTTGATCAAACAATCACTTCAATTATCAAAACAATCAAATATAATAAAATAACCTTCTTTTTTCTTTTGTTAAAATGATTACAATATTTGAATGTCGCACAACAATTTAGGGTAATAAATTTTAATTCAACTGGAAAAAAGTTCCAGATTTTTGCCAAAATTGATGTTTTTTGTTTTTTTATATTTTTAAACAAATTATTAACATATACGGTACAGTATTTTACAATTTTGATTGTAGAGCGTTTGCACCGTCAGGTTGATAATGTACAAGTATAAATTGTCTGTATATTGTATCGAGACAATTGCATATTAAATTGGAAACAATTTTAGGACACTTAAACTCTAAATTACCAGAAAGTGTTATTACATTTGTTCAGCAATACAATTTAGTATACTTGAATGTAATCAATAATTTGTGTTTAAATAATATTCTTAACTAAAAACTTATAAAGGCTTTTTTGGGACCACAATCTCAATTTTTTAATGATTAAATGTTGAAACTATTATAGACATCTTCATCATCGTTATCTTTCTAATGGGCTTTTGCGCTGTAGGTCACTGTGTACATTTGTTTTTCCTTGTTAAATCAACTTTTCCATTGTCAAATTTCTACTTTGTTGTTTTTATCATTATTATATTCTTTTAAAGCGTTTTGTTTTGCTTTTCTTTAATAATTTTCTGTTAACAGGCATTGCCAACCGTCTTAGTCTACGTAACAAACTACTTGTATGCGAATGAGTTTGCCAAGGCACTTTATTTGCATAAACGGTCTATTATAGTCTCTACAACCATTTATTTGTTTTTATACTGTATATTTTTTAATTTCTCTTACGTTAACCGCTAGATGGCACACTGCAAAACGTTTAATTTCCGTGTTGTGTTTGCATTTATTTGATGGCGTTTAATTACGCCCGACGTATTTTTAAGAGCGTTGTAGCTGAACATTGCCTCGTCTAGAGCAGCCTATTTAATTTAAATTATTAATTCACACGCATATGCAAGCACCCTGGTGTTCAATTAATGGGCCGCGTAAAATTAGGCTGTTGAGTTGGAAAATTTAATGTCCACGCAATCGCTACACGCGCGTTTAACGTTTTAGCATGCCTACATTATACACTGAATATATGAAGTTTTTTTTTTTTTTTTT